>JAGSMR010000293.1:0-50683 GCA_029286605.1 Sericinus montela
GAAAAGAATATAAAATTCCATTTGAAGAGTTCTTAAAATATTTACACACCTTGAAAATTAACAATTTGATTTTTGTTGATATATATACATATTTCTATAAATTATATTATATTAAGTATATTATAAATTAACTAATGAATTCTTTAAATTAATTAATAAATTCTTTACTTATTTAATTTTGTATTATTATTAATTAATATATCTTTCTTAGTCAATGATTATACAACTGTCTGTATTAGAAAGTCTCCCGCAAGATGCTGCGGCGATACTGCGGACATTGCGGGAAGTCGATAGGTGCAAATGACACAGGACCTTTCTGGCAGCGATCCTTAGGAGGGCGTATGTTCAACCAGTAGACTTCTGTTAGACTGTTATGATGACGATGATCATGATAAAGAGTACATGTCACATGAGATATTGCAATTACACTTTGTTAAATGAAAGGTCATTTATTGAATGACAGCATTTATCGATTAGTCTACCATCTTTAGATGTATGTTTCTGTTTAAATATATTGGATTTTGATGTTTTATACTTTTAATATTTTATTATTGAATATGACCTGTCATACGCAAATTACACTCATTTTACTAACATTATCACATGCACCAGTGTACATATAGATATCGCAATCTCACATACTTATTATGCGTTTTTCGTGTATCTTTCAGTTAACATTATTAAAACAGAGATAAGTAGCTACTTGTAAGATGTGGTGAGGCAGAGTTTCACAAGTTTAAACATAACAAATTCAATGGGTTCAGATTAAAGATTGGCTATGTTGACTTTCTTGGATTAGCTTGTGAAGCACCTCTATATACTCTATGGCCGTCAAATTTTTCCGGACAGCTGTCGCAGTTCCGGGGAGACTGGTGCGCAGCAGGAGGGGCAGCGCCCACTCCCGGGACAGGCACAGCGTGGAGGGGCAGGTCTGAGCGGCCCCCACTTGGCTTAGTTGCCTGTGACCCCTTGTGAAGCTAGGGTTGATGATTTACATGTGCGTAGATCCTCTCTGTCCGTGAGTGTCTCGAGGCGACAGAGGGAGAGCCCTACCCTACCCATCTCGAAAATGCAGATTAAAATGAGCAAACTGGTGACAAAGGCGGTCGCCAATCACCTGAATGATCGCGAGAAGCCTGTAGAATCAGTCCTGAAGTAGACTTTCATAGGCTGTTTTATGTATACTCAATAACCGCGTTCATAGCACTATAACGTAGAATAGTATCACCAAGAATCAGTGAGAGCCCGTTCTGTGATATCGAAGTATCACTTGCAGGATTAGCTCATTTGTTTGGGCTAGCTCCTAACACCAGTTGAACCATACTCACAGATGTGAATGGATTGTGAATAACAGGATGTATCAAACTTTGTTGGGTAACTGATATCTAGTTCTAACCATGACATAATTAATATTCTAAAATGATATATTAACATTTAAAACGTTAAGATAATTGCGTTCCTCGCCAATTATCCGAGCTGCTGCGCCGCTGCACGGACCCCCGTCCTCGGCGTCACCGGGTCAATTGGGGCCAGCCCTGGATCTAGTCACAGCGAACGATGCGATGCGTGTGAAATTGAGCTGAAACTCTAATTAAAACTATGTCCTTTCCGAACTAAGAAATTTACTTATAATTTGTTGTATTATAATATATTTTTATAATAAATGAAACTGACATGTTTAACTGTTTTATTCTTTAACAATCTACTATAAAAACAAAAATAAACAATCGCTACCTGTCGTTGTCCCAAAATCTTCAGTGAAGGTGGGTCAAGGATTTAATCATCTAGACTTCTGTCTACCTCTCTGTATTAGGAGGAATATATGTAGATATGTTTCTAAAATAAAAGGAGCCTACGATCACATTACGCCACCAAAAATCAACTTTCTGCCAGTGTAAGTCCCATTAAGAAATCAGTCCTAGCCGTCTCAGAGATTAGCCGGGAACAAACGGACAGACACTGAAATTTCTGGACTGATTTTTGACGGAACTTTCACTGGCAGTAGCTGATGTTGTAAGGTGTAACTAAGGCTAGAATTATTTTTAGAAACAATAATTGGGGTTCGCGTTATACAAAACCGCGAGAGAAGGCCGCAGGGCAGCATTTAGTCGGCTGTTACACAACTAAGCTTACTTACTTTGATGCACCGACAAAAACATATTGCTGGAAGCATATAAGTACACATATGTAACGTACACACATAACAACACAGTAGTCACTGCTGGACATAGGCCTCTCGCGTGCCGTAATCGCCACTTGGCAGGCAGATTGGCGATCACTACCAGACACCTCATAACCCTAACCTAACATAACTTCTTCTTGTTTGTACTTAGGATAGGTATTATTCCTTGGGGCATATAGACTAACGGCAAATTGTTAAAAGTAAATCTACTTTTCTACATGTCTCCGGGACTGGGTATTTTGCTTGGCCCATTCGTTGTTCTTATTCCATAACACAAGTAGGTTTGCTACTTACGCATGAGACATCAGTGCAATGTGTGATTTCAACCTATCAATGTATGTTTCTACGTATGTATTGTTGGGTTAATTAATATTAAGAGAGCCTTGAGATATAATTACAAATTCATATAATTATTCAATCAAATGTAACTAAAGGCCATTTATGGCCATGTGTCAATAAATTATTCCAACATAAGCCTAAAAGAGATATTATTTTGTCTAATTTTTCAGTGTTCATAGCTATTACGTTAATTAATATTTATAGTTTTAATGGATAATTATAAATCCATTGTTTTAATATTAATTTTAATATACTGAGGCTATTTATAAAAACAGTATTTTGTAATAAGATTTCTTATATAATAATACTATCTTAACATTGGTTTTAAAAGGGACATTGTTTTGAAAGATGTTCAGTGTTCAAGTTAAACAGTCAATTATAGTTTACTAAGTTTTAATAGATAATTATATAAATTAATAGTGAAACATTTAATTAAATTAATATTCAACCCTATTTATAAAATGGTACTTTTAATAATATTTCTAATATAAAAATATTATTTAACATTGGCTTAAAAGGGATGTTGTATTGACAAACTAGCGGGGGATTGTTCGATGCTGCAACCATGTTTGATGTTGGGCAACATACAATTAAGAAACTACATTTATTTCATATTTTAATTAATGTTATTAGTATGGATCAATAAACATTTATTGAAGTCTAAGTTTGATTTTGATTTGTCTGACCCTTGACAGCAATATGTGTGTATTTATTCATTGGAACTAAAAATTTAAATTCGTCTATCGACACAGGTCTTTCTCTAGCGGAGATAAAACAGGCGAAAGAAATTTTTTATAATGTTGAAATACAATATTAACTCTTTCCTGAACATTAGTCGGGCACGATCACCCTCAGTTCTAGGTGTCATATTAACGTATTTATTTATTTATTGCTTGTATATGTACATACATTGGAGAAAAGAATATAAAAATTCCCATTTGAAGTTCTTAAAAATATTTTTATGAAAGAGTATATAGCAATTTGATTTTTGTTATATATACATATTTCTATAAAAGTATATTATGTTAAGTATATAAATTAACTAATGAATTCTTTTAAATTAATTAATAAATTCTTTACTTATTTAATTTTGTATTATTATTAATTAATATATCTTTCTTAGTCAATGATTATACAACTGTACCATATTAGAAGTCTGCAAGATGCGACGACCTGCGGGACATTGCGGGGAAGTCGATGGGTGCAAATGACACAGGACCTTTCTGGCGATCGCCTTAGGAGGGGCGTATGTTCAGCAGTGAACTTCTGTTGAACTGTTATGATGACGATGATCATGATAAGAAGTACATGTCACATGAGATATTGCCAATTACACTTTGTTAAATGAAGAAGGTCATTTGTTGAATGACAACATTTATCGATTGGTCTACCATCTTTAGATGTATGTTTCTGTTTAAATATATTGAGATTTTGATGTTTTATACTTTAGTATTTTATTATTGAATATGACCTGTCATATACGCAAATTACACTCATTTTACTAACATTATCACATGCACACCAGTGTACATATAGATGTCGCAATCTCATACTTATTATGCGTTTTCGTGTATCTTTCAACATTAACATTATTAAGAACAGAGATAAGTAGCTACTTGTAAGATGTATAGTGAGGGGCAGGTTTCTAGGTTTGACTTATAACAAATTCAAGTAGGTTCAAGATTAAAGATTGGCTATCGTGACTTTCTTGGATTGGCTTGAAGACACCTCTATATACTCTATGTACGTCGGCGGTGCACTTGGACGGCTGTCGCAGTTCCGGGGCTGGTGCGCGGCGGGAGGGGGCAGCGCCACTCCCGGAGACAGGCACACCAGCTGCAGCGTGGAGGAGCAGGTCACAAAGCTGACCCCATAACTTGGTTGCTGTGACCCCCGCCTTCGAAGCTAGGGGTTGATGATTTACATGTGCATACAGATCACTCTCTGTCCGTGGTGTCTCGAGGGGCGACAGAGGGAGGCCCTACCCTGCCCACCATCTCGAAAATACCCAGATTAAAATGAGCAAACTGGTGACAAAGCGATCGCCAATCCACTGGGCTGATCGCGAGGAAGCCTGTAGAATCAATCCTGAAATGGACTTTCATAGGCTGTTTTTTGTATATATACTCAAACTAACTTCGCGTTCATGGCACTATAACACAATGAATAGTATCACTGAAATCGGTGGAGCCCGTTCTGTGATATCAATTATCTGCAGGATTAGCTCATTTTGTTTGGGCTGGCTCTAACACCAGTTGAATATTATATACTCATAAAGATGTGAATGGATGTGAATAACAGGATATATCAGAGCACTTTGTTGGGTAACTGATATCTAGTTCCTAACCATGACATAATTAATATTCTAAATGATATATTAACATTTAAAACGTTAAGATAATTGCGTTCCTCGCCAGGTATCCGAGCTGCGCCTGCACGGACCCCCGTCCTCAGCGTCACCAGGTCAATTGGGGAGCCCTGGATCTAGTCACGAACGATGCGATGCGATATTGAAATTGAGCTGAAACTCTAGGTAAAACTATGTCCTTTCGAACTGAAATTTACTAATAATTTGACATTGCTTATTGTGTTATATTTTATAATAAATGGAAACTGACATGTTTTAACTGTTCATTCTTTAACAATCTACGCAAAACAATCTACCACGCAAAATCTACGCAAAATCGCTACCTGTCGTTGTCCCAAAATCTTCGGTGAAAGGTGGGTCGGAAGGATTTAATCGTCTAGACTTCATACCTCTGTATTGGAGGAATGTATGTGAATATGTTTCTAAAATAAAAAAGTAGCCTACGATCCCACGTTACGCCACAAAAATCAGCTTTCTACCAGTGTAAGTCGTTGATCGGTCTAGCCGTCTCAGAGATTAATAGCCTTAACAAACGGACAGACACCTAAAACGATCTCTGGACCGATTTTGACGGAACTTTCACTTGCAGTGGCGATGTATAATTAATAACTAAGGCTAGCATTATTTTAGAAACAATAATTGAGTTCGCGTTAACACAAAACCGAAGAGCCGCAGGGGCAGCATTTAGTCGAAGGCTGTTACACAGCAAAGCTTACTTACTTAGATGCACCGACAAAGCTTATGTTACTTTCGACGCCATTACATATGTAACGTACACACATTACAGCGCAGTAGTCCACTGCTGGACATGGGCCTCTCGCGTGCCGTAATCGCCACGCCTGGCAGGCAATTGACGATCCTTTTCTGAACACCTCGCAACCTAACCTAACATTTGTACTTAGGACCCGGTATTATTCCTTGGGGCATAAAGAACTAAGGAAATTGTTTAAAGAGTAAATCTACTTTTCTACATGTCTCGGGACTACAGGTATTTGCTAGCCCATTCGTTGTTTTATATTCATAACACAAGTGAGTTTGCTACTTACGCATGAGACATCGATGTAATATGTGATTTTCCAACCTATCAATGTATGTTTCTACGTATGTATTGTTGGGTTAATTAATGTTAAAGAGCCTTGAGATATAATTACAAATTCATACTTAATTATTCAATCAAATGTAACTAAAATACATTTATGGCCATGTATGTCAGTATTTTATACATACAAAAGATATTGTTTTGTCTAATTTTCAGTGTTCCTTAGCTATTGCGTTAATTAGCTGTTTACATAGTTTTAATGGATACTTAGTCAAGTGTTTTAATATTAATTTTAATATAAGATTTCTTATATAATAATACTATCTTAACATTGGTTTAAAAGGGAACGTTGTTTTGAAAGATGTTCAGTGTTCAAGTTAAACGGTCAATTATAGTTTACTAAATTTTAATAGACCATTGTATAAATTAATAGTGAACATTTAATTTAAATTAATATTCAACTATTTATAAAATGGTACTTTTAATAATATTTCTAATGTAAAAATATTATTTTAACATTGGCTTAAAAGGGATGTTGTATTGACCGACTAGCCAGGGTTATTCGATGCTGCAATCATGTTTGATGTTAGACAAAATACAATTAAAAAACACATTTGTTTTCATATTTTTAATTAATGTTGTTAGTATGGATCAATAAACATTTATTGAAGTCTAAGTTTGATTTTGATTTGTCTGACCATGACAACAATGTTTGTGTATTTATTCATTGGAATAAGAATTTAAATTCGTCTATCGACACAGAAGTCTATCTCTAGCGGAGATAAAACAGGCGAAAGAAATTTTTATAATGTTGGAAATACAATATTAACTCTTTTCTAGACGTGTCGGGCACGATCACCTCAGTTCTGGGTATAAATCCGTGTTTTAATATACTGAGGCTATTTATAAAAACAGTATTTGTAATAAGATTTCTTATATAATAATACTATCTTAACATTGGTTTAAAAGGGACGTTGTTTTGAAAGATGACCAGTGTTCAGTTAAACGGTCAGTTATAGTTTACTAAGTTTTAATAGATAATTGTATAAATTAGTAGTGAAACATTTAATTTAAATTAATATTCGACTATTTATAAAATGGTACTTTTAATAATATTTCTAATGTAAAAATATTATTTTAACATTGACTTAAAAGGGATGTTGTATGTTGACAAACTAGCCGGGGGTTATTCGATGCTGCAACCATGTTTTGATGTTAGACGCAACATACAATAAAACTACATTTGTTTTCATATTTTTAATTAATGTTGTAGTATGGATCAGCAAAAAAAACATTTATTGAAGTCTAAGTTTGATTTTGATTTGTCCCCGACCCTTGACAACTTATTATTTGTGTGTTATTCATTGGAATGAATAATTATTTATTAATTTTGAGTTAATAAATAATTATTCAGTTATTATTTTTTGAATGAATAACTTAATTCTGAGTTTTCAAAAACTTATGTACGAATTATATCGTTGGCTTGGACATAAAGACGGCGATAAACTCACCAGCTCTTTGTCCCAAAAAATTTTTTCGGTGAAAGGTGGGTATATATTTATTATTTATTTATTTATTTATCTTCACGCACAATCCCTGACGGGGTAGCCAGAGAACAGATCGCCAAGTGTCACGATCCTACATACTTCTTTCCTTCTTTCAGATTCATCATCTTCTTCATACATGCGTCTAGGTATCCAGTACTCTTGACCCTCCTCTCTTCGAGCAATTTGCTCACATGGTCTTCAGTTAATCTCGGTCTACCTCGACACCTTTTAATATTAACTTTCGCGCTATATATTTTCTTCACCATTCGGTCTTCACTCATTCGCTCAACGTGCCCAAACCATCGAAGCACGCCCTTATCCATTTTGAGACAAGGTCATCTTTCAAACCTGCCATATTGCGAATCTCTTCGTTTCGCTTTCGGTCGGCCATGGTAAGGCCGCACATTTTACGAAGATCGCATCTCCACTGCATTCAACCTGCTTTTATGCTTCTTCTGGCATACCCAGGTTTCGCTGCCATATAACAAAGTCGGTACCAACACTGCGTTATGTATTGCAAGGCGTGCACTTTTCACAACGCCTTGCCTTTTGATTAACGCAGTCAGGGCACCATTGACTTTGTTCCCGGCAACGACACGCCTGTCCACATCTAAATCACATCTTCCATCCCGGCTAAACGCACTCCCCAAGTATACAATTTCATTCACCTGTTCTAGACATTCCTGATTTACCCAAATTTCGCACTTCGTTCTTTCTTCGTCCCTTTCAAATACCAGAACCTTAGTTTTATTAGCATTCAAACGGAGACCATTAATTTCACATTCTTCTTTCATACACGTGACTAATGCCTGCAGTTCTGCCTCTGATGGTGCTATAAGCACTGCATCATCAACATAAAACAGACAATTTACTTTTATGTCACCCAATTTCACACCCAAACAGCTATCTTTCAGCTTCTGTAAACAGCTGTCGAGATACAGTATGAATAGCCAGGAAGACATGACACAACCCTGTTTTACGCCCGTTTGGACGCTAAACATGGGTGACAGGTCATGCCCTACCCGCACACAGGCTTTACAGTCACAGTAAAGTGACTGCACAGCCTGGCAATCGACCATCCACACCATACCCCGGCAACAGTTCCCACATTTTCTTCCTTACAACCTTATCAAATGCTTTCTCAAGATCCACAAAAGCACAGAAAATCTTCTGGTTAGCAGCCAGAAGCTTCTCCGTGATCATGCGGAGAAAACATTTGATCCGTGCATCCTCTTCCAGGTCTAAATCCGCATTGTGCCTCCCATAGAAATCTTTCCGATTTCTCTTGCATCCTACGTGTCAAAACCTTCGAGTAAACTTTACTTGCTAAACTGGTCAAGCTGATCGCCCGATAGCACCCGCAGTCATAATGTGAACCTTTACCTTTATATAAAGGCACAATGACCGCGGATCGCCAATCATCCGGAACAGCCCCGTTCGCCAGCACAAATTGCACAGCAGATGAAAGCTGTCCCAGACGCGTGGCCCACCATACTTGACCATTTCAGCAGTAACTCTGTCTAGTCCGCAGCCTTACCACATTTCAAACTTCTAATCGCACATTCAATCTCTTTCATACTGATGACCTCAGTGTCATCGAGGTCCAATCTGGCGTACCAGTCACGGCGTCACCCCGGATCCCTCACTAAGATCATCACGCATACATCTCTCTATAAAATTCGCTCCATCGCTGCATGACGTCCGATTTTTCTGAGAGGACGTCATTGGTTCCCGAAAGCACTTTATTCATTCTTAAGGCTGTCGCACCACTCCAGGTCCTTCAACCTCTTTCCAGAAGAGTTTGGAGTTCTCCTTGAAGTTGTGCGACAACCTTTCGTCCTTCCATTCTACTCCTTTCACGCACTTCCTCAATCAATGCTTTCGTGTGAACTTTCTGGAGCTTATATCTTTCTTTCCTCTTCTCTCTCATATCCTTATCATTACTAGAGGCCAAGTAGTCTAACCATGCTTTCTTCTTCTTATTTACAGCTTCTTTCACTTCGTCATTCCACCATGCATCACCCTTTTTACTACTACCTCTTTTCACATTTCCACACACGTCTTCCGCTGCACTAACCATTCCATCTCTAAGGCTCTGCCATATTTCTTCCACATTCTTTCCTAACACCAATGCTGTCCAGCTTTTCGGCTACCCTTGCTTGATATTTATTCCTAGTGTCCGCTTCCTGAAGCTTCCAGCTTCGGATGCTACCGACCGACTGTGGTTCTGGTATCGCCGTCCGGTGGCGCCAACCCGCGAACAGACCCTAAATCTAGTAATCACTAGGTAGTGATCCGTTCCCAGGTCAGCACCTCGGAACACTCGCGTATCCATCACCTGTTTTCGCAGTCGGTCATCCACCAGGAATAAATCGATCATACTTCTCTCATTCTCTCTTGTTCTAGTATACATATGGATTTTCTTGTGACTAAACATAGTGTTTGTCACAAGAAGACCCTTTCCTTGCATACAGCCAGTATAAGCTTGCCAGCATCGTTAACCCTTTTATCGCCAAACATTCCAAGCACCGACTCGTACCCTGGCCGAGCGGTACCAACCCATCCATTCAAATCACCACATACAACAATTCTTTCGTTTCCTCTAACCAAGTCTAGAACTTCTCTTACATTCTCCCAAAACTCCTCCAGCTCAGCTCTGGACGACAGAAGCCACCGGCGCATAAACAGCCAAAGGAATAACTTCGTCAGTCCCAATTTAAAGCAGACAGAGAAGTCTCGAGTTCACAACCTTATATTCAGTCATAACATCGACCAACCGAGACGACAGCAGCACCCCCACTCCCTGGCAGGCGCTCTCGCTCTCCGGGACTCCGGACCATAGAGCTAACGCCCGCCAGGCTCTTCAATACCACTGCCCTTCCGCTTGGTCTCCGACAAACACACGACATCTAATTCTCTTTCTTTCATTATTTCAATCAACTCATTCGTCTTATCTCTCATGCCTCCTCTAACATTCCACGTGCCAACTCTGCACTCCGTCCTCCACCTTCCGCCGTGTCGGGCTGTGCGTGACGGGTGGCGGTCCCCATCGCCGCTTTGCGCGCTGCATTTCACACCAACGGGGACGAACTGGTGTGCGTCGCCTTCAGGGGACGCCTAACCCTCGTTGGCATGGGTGCGCAGCTGTGTGATATATATATATATATATATATATATATATATATATATATATATATATATATATATATATATATATATATATATATATATATATATATATATATATATATATATATATATATATATATATATATATATATATATATATATATATATATATATATATATATATATATATATATATATATATATATATATATATATATATATATATATATATATATATATATATATATATATATATATATATATATATATATATATATATATATATATATATATATATATATATATATATATATATATATATATATATATATATATATATATATATATATATATATATATATATATATATATATATATATATATATATATATATATATATATATATATATATATATATATATATATATATATATATATATATATATATATATATATATATATATATATATATATATATATATATATATATATATATATATATATATATATATATATATATATATATATATATATATATATATATATATATATATATATATATATATATATATATATATATATATATATATATATATATATATATATATATATATATATATATATATATATATATATATATATATATATATATATATATATATATATATATATATATATATATATATATATATATATATATATATATATATATATATATATATATATATATATATATATATATATATATATATATATATATATATATATATATATATATATATATATATATATATATATATATATATATATATATATATATATATATATATATATATATATATATATATATATATATATATATATATATATATATATATATATATATATATATATATATATATATATATATATATATATATATATATATATATATATATATATATATATATATATATATATATATATATATATATATATATATATATATATATATATATATATATATATATATATATATATATATATATATATATATATATATATATATATATATATATATATATATATATATATATATATATATATATATATATATATATATATATATATATATATATATATATATATATATATATATATATATATATATATATATATATATATATATATATATATATATATATATATATATATATATATATATATATATATATATATATATATATATATATATATATATATATATATATATATATATATATATATATATATATATATATATATATATATATATATATATATATATATATATATATGCGTGCGATATTGAAATTGAGCTGAAACTCTAATTAAAACTATGTCCTTTTCGAACTAAATTTACTAATAATTTGTTGTATTGTAATATATTTTTTTTAATAAATGGGAAACTGACATGTTTTACTGTTTTATTTCTTTAACAATCTACATAAAAAACAACGATAAGCTCGTCGCTACCTGTCACGTTGTCCCAAAATCTTCCGGTGAAAGGTGGGTCCGGAAGGGATTTTAATCGTCTAGACTTCTGTCTACCTCTGTATTGGAGGAATATATGTGAATATGTTTCTAAAATAAAAAGTAGCTACGATCCCACGTTACGCCGCAAAATCAGCTTTTCTGCCAGTGTAAGTCCCGTTGAAATCGGTCTGGCCGTCTCAAGAAGTTAGCCGGAACAAACGGACAGACCACCTGGAAACGTCTGGACCGATTTTATGGAACTTTCACTGGCGGTAGCTGATGTTGTAAAAAGAATGTAACTAAGGCTAGCATTATTTTAGAAACAATAATTAGGGATTTCGCGTTACTACAAAACCGCGAGAAAGGCCGCAGGGCAGCATTTAGTCGAAGGCTGTTGCAACTAAGCTTGCTTACTTAGATGCTGCGACAAAGCTTATGTTACTTTCGACTTATACATTACACTTATATAACGTACACACGCAACAGCTTGCAGTAGTCCACTGCTGGACATAGGCCTCTCGCGTGCCGTAGTATCGCCACGTAGCAGGCAGATTGGCGATCGCACTGCCAGACACCTCGCAACCCTAACCCCTAACACCTTCAACCTAACATTGTTTGTACTTAGGACGAATTATTATTCCTTGGGGCATATAGACTAACGGCAAATTGTTAAAAGTAAAATCTACTTTTCTACATGTCTCGGGACTGGGTATTTGTGGCCATTCGTTGTTTCTTATTCCATAACACAGGTAAGGTTTGCTACTTACGCATGAGACATCCAATTGCAATGTATATGATTTTCCAACCTATCAATGTAATATTTCTACGGCTGTATTGTTGGAGTTAATTAATGTTAAAGAGAGCCTTGAGATATAATTACAAATTCATGTAATTATTCAATCAAATGTAACTAAGGCCATTTAGCCCATGTAATCAATAGTATTTCAACATAAGCCTAAAAGAGATATTGTTTTGTCTAATTTTTCAGTGTTCATAGCTATTGCGTTAATTAATATTTACATAGTTTTAATGGATGAACATAAATCCATTGTTTTTAATATTTAATTTTAATATACTGGGGCTATTTATAAAAACAGTATTTGTAATAAGATTTCTTATATAATAATACTATCATAACATTGGTTTTAAAAGGGACATTGTTTTTGTGAAAAGATGTTCAGTGTTCAAGTTAAACAGCGGTCAATTATAGTTTACTAAGTTTTTAATAGATAATTGTATAAATTAATAGTAGGCATTTAATTTAAATTAATATTCAGCCTATTTATAAAAATGGGTACTTTTAATAATATTTCTAAATGTAGAAATATTGTTTAACATTGGCTTAAAAGGGATGTTGTGTTGACAAACTAGCCGGGGGTTATTCGATGCTGCAGCCATGTTTGATATTAGACGCAACATACAATTAAGAAACTACATTGTTTTCTTGTATTTTAATTAATGTTGTTGGTATGGATCAATAAACATTTATTGATCTAAGTTTGATTTTTAGTTGTCTGACCCTTGACAACAGTATTTGTATGCTATTCATTGGAATGAGAGGAATTTAAATTCGTCTATCGACACAGAGTCTATCTCTAGCGGAGATAAAACAGGCGAAAAAATTTTATAATGTTGGAAATACAATATTAACTCTTTTCCTGAACAGTGGGGCATGATCACCTCAGTTCGTTGTCATATTAACGTATTTGTTGTTTATTTACTTGTATGTGTACATACATTGGAGAAAAGAATATAAAATTCCCATTTGAAGTTCTTAAAAATATTTACCTTGAAGAGTATATAGCAATTTGATTTTTGTTGATATATATACATATTTCTAAATATATTATATTAAGTATATTATAAGAATTAACTAATGAATTCTTTACAAAATTAAGTAATGAATTCTTTACTTATTTAATTTGTATTATTATTAATTAATATATATCTTGTGATCAATGATTATACAACTGTCTGTATTAGAATGTTTCCCGCAAGATGCTGCGACGACCTGCAGAGCATTGCGGGAGATCGACAGGTGCAAATGACACAGGACCTTTCTGTGTGGCGATCCTTAGGAGGCGTATGTTCAACAGTAGACTTCTGTTGAACTGTTATGATGACGATGATCATGATAAAGTACATGTCACATGAGATATTGCAATTACACTTTGTTAAATGAAGGTCATTTATTGAATGACAACATTTATCGATTGGTCTACCATCTTTAGATGTATGTTTCTGTTTAAATATATTGAGATTTTGATGTTTATACTTTTTTAGTATTTTATTATTGAATATGACCTGTATCCTTATACATAAATTACACTCATTTTTACTAACATTATCACATGCACCAGTGTACATATAGATATCGCAATCATGTATTATGCGTTTTCGTGTATCTTTCAACATTAACATTATTAAAACGAGATAAGTAGCTACTTGTAAGATGTACAGTGAGGGCAGGTTTCTAAGTTTAAACTTATAACAACTTCAAGTAGTTTCAAGATGAATTGGCTATCATGACTTTCTTGGATTGGCTTGTGAAGGCACCTCTTAATACTCTATGTACGTCGGTGCACTTGGACTGTCTGGTTGGGGCTGGCGCGCGGCGGAGGGCAGCACCCACTCCCGGGACAGGGCAGCGCTGATGGAGAGCAGGTCTGAAACTGACCCCGTAGCTTAATTGCTGGCGGCTGCCTTCGAAGCTAGGTTGATGATTTACATGTGCACATACGAATCCTCTCTGTCCGTGGAGTGTCTCGAGGCGACAGAGGAGAGCCCTACCCTACCTACCTATATCAAACACTTTGTTGTAACTGATATCTAGTTCTAACCATGACATAATTAATATTCTAAATGATATATAAACATTTTAAAACGTTAGACGTTGCACGTTCCTCATAATTATCCGACCTGCTGCGCCACTGCACGGACCCCACGTCCTCGGCGTCACCAGGTCAATTTGAGAACCCTGGATCTAGTCACGAACGTGCGATGCGATATTGAAATTGAGCTGAAACTCTGAAAATTAAAACATGTTCTTTCCGAACTAAGAAGTTACTTATAATTTGTTGTGTTATAT
This sequence comes from Sericinus montela, assembly GCA_029286605.1. Taxonomy (NCBI): domain Eukaryota; kingdom Metazoa; phylum Arthropoda; class Insecta; order Lepidoptera; family Papilionidae; genus Sericinus; species Sericinus montela. Next base: position 15,187 of record JAGSMR010000293.1, read on the forward strand.
TTTTATAATAAATGGAAACTCACATGTTAACTGTTTGTTTCTTTAACAATCTACGCAAAAACAACGATAAGCTCGTCACTACCTGTCGTTGTCCCACAAAATCTTCGGTGAAAAGGTGGGTCGGAAGAGTTTAATCGTCTAGACTTCTGTCTACCTCTGTATTGGAGGAACATGTGAATATGTTTCTTAAATAAAAAGTAGCCTAGGATCCCCGTTACGCCACAAAAAAAATCAGCTTTCTGCCAGTGTAAGTCCCGTTGAAATCGGTCTAGCCGTCTCAGAGATTAGCCGGAACAAACGGACGACACCTGAAACGTCTGGACCGATTTTGACCCAGGACTTTCACTGTAGCGGTAGCTGATATTTATGGAACGCCGCTAAGGCTAGCATTGATACAGAAACAATAATTAGGGTTTCGCGTTAATACAAAACCGCGAAGAGCCGCGGGGGCGGCATTTGGTCGAAAACATTGCACAGCAAACACTTACTTGGTACTGCACCGAGCAAAGCTTATGTTGCGCTAAACGCCGTTACACTTGTGCCAACGTACGCATAACGGCTTTGATGATCCACTGCTGGACATAGGCCTCTCGCGTGCCATGTCATACGCGGCGGGCGAATTGGCGCACTACAGACACCTCGCAACCTAACCTAACATAACCCTAACCCAACATTTGTACTTAGGACAGGTATTATTCATGGGGCATCTATGATGATATTATTGCTTGGGGCATATGAACTAAAGGGAAAATGTTAAAGAGAGTAAATCTACTTTTTATACATGTCTCAGGACTGGGTATTGTGGCCCATTCGTTGTTTCTTATTCCATAACACAAGTGAGTTGCTACCCATGAGACATCGGTACAATGTATGTGATTTCCAACCACGATCAATGTATGTTTCTACGACATATTGTTGGGTTAATTAATGTTAAGAGCCTTGAGATATGATACAAATTCATGTAATTATTCAATCCAAATGTAACTAAAGATAATTGTGTATCAATATAATATATAATAGCCAATCTTAATCTTATAAAACTTCTTGAATTTGTTATAAGTTTAAATCTAAAACTTAAAACTCTGCCTCACTGTACATCTTACAAGTAGCTACTTATCTCTGTTTTTAATATTAATGTTGAAAGATACACGAAAACCCATAATAAGTATGAGATTGCGATATCTATGTACACTGGTATTGCATGTGATAATATTAATAAAAATAGGTGTAATTTGCGTATATGAAAGGTCATATTCAATAATAAACTAAAAAGTATAAAACATCAAAATCTCAATATATTTAAACAGAAACATACATCTAAAGATGGTAGACCAGTCGATAAATGTTGTCATTCAATAAATGACCTTCATTTAATAGTGTAATTACAATATCTCATGTGACATATTACTTCTTATCATGATCATCGTCATCATAAAGTCTAACAGAAGTCTGCTGCTGAACATACGCCTCTCTAAGGATCGCCACATAGATGGGTCCTGTGTCATTTGCACCCATCGACTTCCCGCAATGTTCTGCCCAGGTCGTGCAGCATCTTGCAGGAGTCATTCTTCCTGAACAGTTGTATAATCATTGACAAGAAAGATATATTAATTAATAATAATACAAATTAAATAAGTAAAGAATTCATTAATTAATTTAAAGAATTCATTAGTTAATTTATAATATACTTAATATAATATACTTTATAGAAATATATATATATCAACAAAAATCAAATTGCTATATACTCTTTCAAGGTGTATGAAATATTTTAAGAACTTCAAATGGAATTTTACACTCTTCTTTCTCCAATGTAATGTACATATACAAGCAAATAAATAAGTAATACGTTAATATGACACCTAGAACTGAGGGTGATCATTTCGACTAATGTCTAGGAAGAGTTAATATTGTGTTTTAACATTATAAAGAAATTTCTTTCGCCTGTTTTATCTCCGCTAAAGGATGGGCTCTGTGTCGATGAGCAATTTAAATTCTCATTCCAATGAATTAAATACACAAATACTGTTGTCATGGGTCCAGACAAATCAAAATCAAACTTAGACTTCAATAAATGTTTATTGATCCATACTAACAACATTAATTAAAATGTGACAAATATAGTTTTTAATTGTATGTTGCGTCTAACATAGCTAGTTTGCAGCATCGAATAACCCCCAGCTGGTTGTCAATACAACATCCTTTTAATCCAATGTTAAAATAATATTTTACATTAAATAATATTAAAGTACCATTTTATAAATACGACCGAATATTAATTTAAATTAAATGTTTCACTATTAATTTATACAATTATCTATTAAAACTTAGTAAACTATAATTGACCGTTTAACTTGAACACTGAACATCTTTCAAACAACGTCCTTTTAAAACCAATGCCCAAGATAGTATTATTATAAGAAATCTTATTACAAATACTGTTTTATAAACAGCCTCAGTATATTAAATTAAATATTAAAATATTGGATTTATAATTATCCATTAAAACTATATAAACATTAATTAACGCAATAGCTATGAACACTGAAAAATTAGACAAAACAATATATTTTGAAACATGTTAAAATACCATTGGACGCATGGCCATAAATGGCCTTAGTTACATTTGGATTGAATAATTAAAGTATGAATTTAATTATATCTCAAAGGCTCTCTTAACATTAATTAACCCAACAATACATACGTAAGAAACATACATTGATGAGTTGAAAATCACATTGCACCGATGTCTCAGCGTAAATAGCAAACTCACTTGTGTTATGGAATAAGAAACAACGAATATACAAATACAGTCCGAGACATGTGAAAAAATGCAGTTTACTCTTTAACATTTCCCTTTAATCTATATACCCCAAGGAATAATATCATCATAGATACCCCAAGGAATAATACCCGTCCTAAGTACAAATGTTAAGTTAGGTTATATTCGGTTAGGTTGCAGGTGTCTGGTAGTGCGATCCTTAATCTGCCTGCCAAGCGTGGCGATTACGGCACGCAGGGGCCTATGACCAGCAGTGGACTACTGCAAGCTGTTATGTGTACGTTACATAAGTGTAATGTATAAGTCGAAAGTAACATAAGCTTTTGTGGTGCAGCATCTAAGTAAGTAAAGCTTAGTTGTGGCAAAGCCTTCGACCTAAATGCTGCCCGCTGCGGCTCTCTTCTCGCGGTTTTGTAGTTAACGCGAAACCCTAATTATTATTTCTAAAATAATGCTAGCCTTGAATTTGCACCTTACAACATCAGCTACCATGATACAAGTTCCGTCAAAATCGGTCCAGACGTTTCAGGTGTCTGTCCGTTTGTTCCAGCTAATCTCTGAGACAGCTGAGCCGATTTCAACAGGACTTACGCACAGAAAGCTGATTTTTGTGGCGTAACGTGGGGGGATCAATGAGCTACTTTTTATTTTAAAACATATTCCGCATATATTCCTCAATACAGAAGAGTGGGCAAGAAGTCTAGACGATTAAATCCTTCCGACCCACCTTCACCGAAGATTTTGGGACAACGTGACAGGTAGCGACGAGCTTATCGTTGTTTTGCGTAGATGTTAAAGAAATAAAACAGTTAAACATGTCAGTTTCCATTTATTATAAAATATAACACAATACAACAAATTATTGATAAATTTCTTAGTTCCGGAAAGGACATAGTTTTGATTAGGTTTCAGCTCAATTTCAATATAGCATCATCTCGTTCGTGACTAGATCCGGGGCTCCCAATTGGACCTGGTGACGCGAGAGACGTGGGGTCCGATGCAGTGGCGCAGCAGCTCGGATACCTGGCGAGGAACGATGCAATTAACCTTAACATTTAAATGTTTATATATCATTTTGAATAATAATTATGTCATGGTTAGGAACTAGATATCAGTTACGTAACAAAGTGCTCTGATATATCTGTTATTCACATCCATTCACATCTTTGCGAGTATATCTTAACCAATTATTGGGGAGCTAGCCAAACAAAACCAGCTAATCCTGCAAGTTATACTGATATCACAGAACAGGCTCTACCGATTTCAGTGATACTATTCATTGTGTTATAGTGCTACGAACGCGGTTAATTTAGTATATACGCAAAAACAGCCCTATGAAAGTCCATTTCGGGATTGATTCACAGGCTTCTCGCGATCCATTCAGGCGGATTGTCAGTCAACTTTGTCACCAATTTGCTCATTTAATCTGGTATTTTTCAGATAGGTAGGGTAGGTAGGGCTCTCCCTCTGTCGCCTCTCGAGACACTCCTGGACAGAAGAGTTCGTATGCACATGTAAATCATCAACTAGCTTCGAAGGCGGGGTCGCTAACTAAGCTACAGGGGTCAGTTTGTGATACTGCTCCTCCACGCTGCAGCTGCGCCTGCGTCGGGAGTGGGCGCTGCCCCTCCGCCGCCCGCACCAGCCCCCGGAACTGCGACAGCGTCAAGTGCACCGACGTACGCCGTGTTAGAGGTGCCTTCTGAAAGTAATCCAAGAAAGTCACGATAGCCATTCTTTAATCTTGGAAACTAACAGAAGTTGTTATAGTTTAAATCCTAGAAACTTCTAACTCTGCCCTCCACACTGTACATATTATAGTAGCCACTTATCTCTGTTTAATAATGTTAATGTTGAAAGATACACGAAAACGCATAATAAGTATGGGAATTGCGATATCTATATGAACACTGGTGTGCATGTGATAGTAGTAAAATGAGTGTAATTTGCGTATATGACAGGTCATATTCAATAATAAAATACTAAAAAGTATAAAACATCAAAATCTCAATATATTTAAGCAGAAACATACATCTGAATGGTAGACCAATCGATAAATGTTGTCATTCAATAATGACCTTTCATTTAACAAAGTGTAATTACATATTATCTCATGTGACATGCTTCTTATCATGATCATCGTCATCATAACAGTCTAACAAGTCTTCTGCCGGAACACGCCTCTCCTAAGGATCATACATAGAAAGGTCTATTCATCGTGCCATCGACTTTACCAATGTTCTGCAGGTCGTCGCAGCATCTTTTGAAACATTCTAATACAGACAGTTATTATAATCATTGACTAAGCAAAGGCTATATTAATTAATAATAATACAAATTAAATAAGTAAAGGAATTCATTAATTAATTTAAAAATTCATTAGTTAATTTATAATATATAGCATAATATACTTTATAGAAATAATATTATATATATCAACAAAAATCAAATTGCTATATACTCTTTCCAAGGTGTGTGTAAATATTTTTAAGAACTGAGTTAGAATTTTTATATTCTTTTTCTCCAATGTGTATGTACATATACAAGTAAATAAATAAATAAATACGTTAATACTTGACACCTAGAACTGGGGTGATCATGCCCCACTAATGTCTAGGAAAAGTTAATATTGTATTTCCAACATTATAAACATTTTTCGCCTGTTTATCTCCGCTAGAGATAGACTCTGTGTCGATAGACGTTTTGGTCTCATTCAATGAATAAATACACAAATACTGTTGTCAAAGGTCAGACAATGAAAATCAAACTTAGACTTTATTAAATGTTGTTGATCCCATACTAACAACATTAATTAAAATGTAAAGAAAACAAATGTAGTTTCTTAATTGTATGTTGCGTCCTAACATCAAACATGGTTGCAGCATCGAATAACCCCGGCTGGTTGTCAATACAACATCCCTTTTAAGCCAATGTTAAAATAATATTTTTTACATTGAAATATTATTAAAGGAAGTACCATTTTATAAATAGGCCGAATATTAATTTAAATTAAATGTTTTCACTATTAATTTATACGAATTATCTATTAAAACTTAGTAAACTATAATTGACCGTTTAACTTGAACACTGAACATCTTTCAAAACAATGTCCCTTTTAAAACCAATGTTAAGATAGTATTATTATATAAGAAATCTTATTACAAATACTGTTTTTATAAATATTATAATGATATATTAAAAATTAAATATTAAAAACAATGGATTTATAATTATCCGATAAAACTATATAGTATTAATTAACGCAATAACTGAACACTGAAAATTAGACAAAACAATATCTCTTTTTAGGCTTATGTTGAAATACCATTGGACACATAGCCATAAATGGCCTTGAATTGATTACATTTGGATTGAATAATTAGTATGAATTTGTAATTATATCTCAAGGAGCTCTCTTAACATTAATTAACCCAACAATACATACGTAGAAACATACATTGATAGGTTGAAAATCATACATTGCACCGATGTCTCATGCGTAGTAACAAACTCACTTGTGTTATGGAATAGAAACAACAGATGGGCCACAAATTCCCAGTCCGAGACATGTAGAAAAAGTAGATTTACTAACATTTTCCTTTAGTCTATATGCCCCAGAATAATACCCGTCTAAGTACAAATGTTAGGTTAGGTTATGTTAGGTTAGGGTTCGAGGTGTCTGGTAGTGCGATCGCCAATCTGCCTGCCAAGCGTGGCGATTACGGCACGCGAGGCCTATGTCAGCAGTGGACACGAGCTGTTATGTGTGTGCGTTATATAAGTGTAATGTAAGTCGAAAGTAACATAAGCTTTTGTCGGTGCAGCATCTAAGTAAGTAAAGCTTGGTTGTTAACGGCTTTCGACTAAATGCTGCCCCTGCGGCTCTTCTCGCCAGTTTTGTAATGAAACGCGAAACCCTATTATTGTTTCTAAAATAATGCTAGCCTTAGATTTACACATACAACATCTGGCTACCGCCAGTGAAAGTTCCGTCAAAATCGGTCCAGACGTTTCAGGTGTCTGTCCGTTTGTTCAATAATCTCTGGGGAACGGCTAGACCAAATTTCAACGGGACTTACACTGGCAGCTATTTTTGAGTGACGTAACGTGGGATCGTAGGCTACTTTTTATTTAGAAACACCTGTTCCTCCCCATTCCTCAATACAGAGGTAGTTAGAAGTCTAGACGATTAAATCCTTCCGACCACCTGCCTTTCACGAAGATTTTGGGACAACGTGACAGGTAGCGACGAGCTTATCGTTGTTTTGCGTAGATTGTTAAAGAAATAAAACAGTAAAACATGTCAGTTTCCATTTATTAAAAATATGTTACAATACAACAAATTATTAGTAAATTTCTTAGTTCCGGAAAGGACATGGTTTAATTAGAGTTTCAGCTCAATTTCAATATCACATCCAACATCGTTCGTGACTAGATCCAGAACTCCCAATTGGACCTGGTGACGCCGAGACGTGGTCCGTGCAGTGGCGCAGCAGCTCGGATACCTGGCGAAGACGTGCAATTATCTTAACGTTTTAAATGTTTTATATATCATTTTAGAATATTAATTATGTCATGGTTAGGAACTAGATATCAGTTACCTAACCACGAAGTGCTCTGATATATCCTGTTATTCATCCATTCACATGCTTTGCGGGTATATTATCTTAACGGTGTTGGGAGCTAGCCCAAACAAAATGAGCTAATCCTGCAGTGATACTGATATCACAGAACAGGCTCTACCGATTTCCGTGATACTATTCATTGTGTGTTATAGTGCTACGAACGCGGTTAGTTTGAGTATATACATAAAAACAGCCCTGAAAGTCCATTTCAGGATTGATTCTACAGGCTTCTCGCGATCATTCAGGCGGATTGGCGATCGCTTTGTCCTCAGTTGCTCATTTTAATCTGGTATTTTTCGAGATGATGGGGTGGGTGGGGCTCTCCCTCTGTCGCCTCTCGAGACACTCACGGACAGGATTCGTATGCACATGTAAATCATCAACCCCTAGCTTCGAAGGCGGGGTCTTAGCAACTAAGCTACGGGGTCGGTTTGTGACCTGCTCCTCCACGCTGCAGCTGCGCCGTCCGGAGTGGGCGCTGCCCCTCCCGCCGCGCACCAGCCCCCGGAACTGCGACAGCCATCCAAGTGCACCGACATTACATAGAGTATTTAGAGGAGGTGCCTTCACAAACCAATCAAGAAAGTCACGATAGCCAATCTTTAATCTTGAAACTACTTGAAGTTGTTATAAGTTTAAATCCTAGAAACTTCTAACTCACCCTCTTTCAACACATCTTACAAGTAATACTTATCTCTGTTTTAATAATGTTAATGTTGAAAGATACACGAAAACGCATAATAAGTATGAGATTGCGATATATCTATGTACACACTCATTGTAGGGTCATTGTAGAAGCGTGCTCGTCGCGACCCCTGCCAGCCCTTTTCAGGGCTGCAATTCTACAACTGCGCACCCATGCCAACGAGGTTAGGGCGTCCCCAAGGCGACGCACCAGTTCGTCCCCGTTGGTGTGAAATGCAGCGCGCAAAGCGGCGATGGGGACCGCCACCCGTCACGCACAGCCCGACACGGCGGAAGGTGGAGGACGGAGTGCAGAGTTGGCACGTGGAATGTTAGAGGAGGCATGAGAGATAAGACGAATGAGTTGATTGAAATAATGAAAGAAGAGAATTAGATGTCGTGTGTTTGTCGGAGACCAAGCGGAAGGGCAGTGGTACTGAAGAGCTCCCTGGCGGGGCGTTAGCTCTATGGTCAGGTCCCGGAGGCGAGCGCCTGCCAGGGAGTGGGGGTGCTGCTGTCGTCTCGGTTGGTCGATGTTATGACTGAATATAAGGTTGTGAACTCGAGACTTCTCTGGGTTCGCTTTAAATTGGGACTGACGAAGTTATTCCTTTTGGCTGTTTATGCGCCGGTGGCTTCGTCGTCAGAGCTGAGCTGGAGGAGTTTTGGGAGAATGTAAGAAGTTCTAGACTTGGTTAGAGGAAACGAAAAGAATTGTTGTATGTGGTGATTTGAATGGATGGGTTGGTACCGCTCGGCCAGGGTACGAGTCAGTGCTTGGAATGTTGGCGATAAAGGGTTAACGATGCTGGCAAGCTTATACTGGCTGTATGCAAGGAAAAGGGTCTTCTTGTGACAAACACTATGTTTAGTCACAAGAAAATCCATATGTATACTAGAACAAGAGAGAATGAGAGAAGTATGATCGATTTATTCCTGGTGGATGACCGACTGCGAAAACAGGTGATGGATACGCGGGTGTTCGAGGTGCTGACCTGGGAACGGATCACTACCTAGTGATTACTAGATTTAGGGGTCTGTTCGCGGGTTGGCGCCACCGGACAACGATACCAGAACCACAGTCGGTCGGTAGCATCGAAGCTGGAAGCTTCAGGAAGCGGACACTAGGAATAAATATCAACAAGGGTAGCCGAAAAGCTGGACAGCATTGGTGTTAGGAAAGAATGTGTGGAAGAAATATGGCAGAGCCTTAGAGATGGAATGGTTAGTGCAGCGGAAGACGTGTGTGGAACTGTGAAAAGAGGTAGTAGTAAAAGGGTGATGCATGGTGGAATGACGAAGTGAAAGAAGCTGTAAATAAGAAGAAGAAAGCATGGTTAGACTACTTGGCCTCTAGTAATGATAAGGATATGAGAGAGAAGAGGAAAGAAAGATATAAGCTCCAGAAAGTTCACACGAAAGCATTGATTGAGGAAGTGCGTGAAAGGAGTAGAATGGAAGCGGACGAAGGTTGTCGCACAACTTCAAGGAGAACTCAAACTCTTCTGGAAAGAGGTTGGAAGGACCCGGAGTGGTGCGACAGCCTTAGAATGAATAAAGTGCTTTCGGGAACCAATGACGTCCTCTCAGAAAAATCGGACGTCATGCAGCGATGGAGCAATTTTATAGAGAGATGTATGCGTGTGATGATCTTAGTGAGGATCCGGGGGTGACGCCGTGACTGGTACGCCAGACTCGGACCTCGATGACACTAGGGTCATCAGTATGAAAGAGATTGAATGTGCGATTAGAAGTTTGAAATGTGGTAAGGCTGCGGGACTAGACAGGTTACTGCTGAAATGGTCAAGTATGGTGGGCCACGCGTCTGGGACAGCTTTCATCTGCTGTGCAATTTGTGCTGGCGAACGGGGGCTGTTCCGGATGATTGGCGATCCGCGGTCATTGTGCCTTTATATAAAGGTAAAGGTTCACATTATGACTGCGGGTGCTATCAGGCGATCAGCTTGACCAGTTTAGCAAGTAAAGTTTACTCGAAGGTTTTGACACGTAGGATGCAAGATAAATCGGAAAGATTTCTATGGGAGGCACAATGCGGATTTAGACCTGGAAGAGGATGCACGGATCAAATGTTTTCTCTCCGCATGATCACGGAGAAGCTTCTGGCTGCTAACCAGAAGATTTTCTGTGCTTTTGTGGATCTTGAGAAAGCATTTGATAAGGTTATGAGGAAGAAAATGTGGGAACTGTTGCCGGGGTATGGTGTGGATGGTCGATTGCTAAGGGCTGTGCAGTCACTTTACTGTGACTGTAAAGCCTGTGTGCGGAAGTAGGGCATGACCTGTCACCCATGTTTAGCGTCAAACGGGCGTAAAACAGGGTTGTGTCATGTCTTCCTGGCTATTCATACTGTATCTCGACAGCTGTTTACAGAAGCTGAAGATAGCTGTTTGGGTGTGAAATTGGGTGACATAAAGTAAATTGTCTGCTTTATGCTGATGATGCAGTGCTTATAGCACCATCAGAGGCAGAACTGCAGGCATTAGTCACGTGTATGAAAGAAGAATGTGAAATTAATGGTCTCCGTTTGAATGCTAATAAAACTAAGGTTCTGGTATTTGAAAGGGACGAAGAAAGAACGAAGTGCGAAATTTGGGTAAATCAGGAATGTCTAGAACAGGTGAATGAAATTGTATACTTGGGGGTGCGTTTAGCCGGGATGGAAGATGTGATTTAGATGTGGACAGGCGTGTCGCTGCCGGGAACAAAGTCAATGGTGCCCTGACTGCGTTAATCAAAAGGCAAGGCGTTGTGAAAAGTGCACGCCTTGCAATACATAACGCAGTGTTGGTACCGACTTTGTTATATGGCAGCGAAACCTGGGTATGCCAGAAGAAGCATAAAAGCAGGTTGAATGCAGTGGAGATGCGATCTCTTCGTAAAATGTGCGGCCTTACCATGGCCGACCGAAAGCGAAACGAAGAGATTCGCAATATAACGAGTTTGAAAGATGACCTTGTCTCAAAAATGGATAAGGGCGTGCTTCGATGGTTTGGGCACGTTGAGCGAATGAGTGAAGACCGAATGGTGAAGAAAATATATAGCGCGAAAGTTAATATTAAAAGGTGTCGAGGTAGACCGAGATTAACTTTCGAAAACCATGTGAGCAAATTGCTCGAAGAGAGGAGGGTCAAGAGTACTCGGATACCTAGACGTGCATGTATGAAGAAGATGATGAATCTGAAAGAAGCGAAAGAAGTATGTAGGGATCGTGACACTTGGCGATCTGTTCTCTCTGGCTACCCCGTCAGGGATTGTGCGTGAAGATAAATAAATAAATAAATATATATATATATATATATATATATATATATATATATATATATATATATATATATATATATATATATATATATATATATATATATATATATATATATATATATATATATATATATATATATATATATATATATATATATATATATATATATATATATATATATATATATATATATATATATATATATATATATATATATATATATATATATATATATATATATATATATATATATATATATATATATATATATATATATATATATATATATATATATATATATATATATATATATATATATATATATATATATATATATATATATATATATATATATATATATATATATATATATATATATATATATATATATATATATATATATATATATATATATATATATATATATATATATATATATATATATATATATATATATATATATATATATATATATATATATATATATATATATATATATATATATATATATATATATATATATATATATATATATATATATATATATATATATATATATATATATATATATATATATATATATATATATATATATATATATATATATATATATATATATATATATATATATATATATATATATATATATATATATATATATATATATATATATATATATATATATATATATATATATATATATATATATATATATATATATATATATATATATATATATATATATATATATATATATATATATATATATATATATATATATATATATATATATATATATATATATATATATATATATATATATATATATATATATATATATATATATATATATATATATATATATATATATATATATATATATATATATATATATATATATATATATATATATATATATATATATATATATATATATATATATATATATATATATATATATATATATATATATATATATATATATATATATATATATATATATATATATATATATATATATATATATATATATATATATATATATATATATATATATATATATATATATATATATATATATATATATATATATATATATATATATATATATATATATATATATATATATATATATATATATATATATATATATATATATATATATATATATATATATATATATATATATATATATATATATATATATATATATATATATATATATATATATATATATATATATATATATATATATATATATATATATATATATATATATATATATATATATATATATATATATATATATATATATATATATATATATATATATATATATATATATATATATATATATATATATATATATATATATATATATATATATATATATATATATATATATATATATATATATATATATATATATATATATATATATATATATATATATATATATATATATATATATATATATATATATATATATATATATATATATATATATATATATATATATATATATATATATATATATATATATATATATATATATATATATATATATATATATATATATATATATATATATATATATATATATATATATATATATATATATATATATATATATATATATATATATATATATATATATATATATATATATATATATATATATATATATATATATATATATATATATATATATATATATATATATATATATATATATATATATATATATATATATATATATATATATATATATATATATATATATATATATATATATATATATATATATATATATATATATATATATATATATATATATATATATATATATATATATATATATATATATATATATATATATATATATATATATATATATATATATATATATATATATATATATATATATATATATATATATATATATATATATATATATATATATATATATATATATATATATATATATATATATATATATATATATATATATATATATATATATATATATATATATATATATATATATATATATATATATATATATATATATATATATATATATATATATATATATATATATATATATATATATATATATATATATATATATATATATATATATATATATATATATATATATATATATATATATATATATATATATATATATATATATATATATATATATATATATATATATATATATATATATTAATTAATAATATTAAAATTAAATATTAAAAACAATGGATTTATAATTATCCATTAAAACTATGTAAACATTAATTAACCCAACAATACATACGTAGAAACATACATTGATAGGTTGAAAATCACATACATTGCACCGATGTCTCATGCGTAAGTAGCAAACTCACTTGTGTTATGGAATAAGAAACAACGAATGGGCCACAAATACCAGTCCCGAGACATGTAGAAAAAGTAGATTTACTCTTTAACATTTTCCCTTTAGTCTATATGCCCCAAGGAATAATATCATCATAGATGCCCCAAGGAATAATACCGTCCTAAGTACAAATGTTAGGTTAGGTTATGTTAGGTTAGGTTATGTTAGGTTAGGTTATGTTAGGTTAGGTTATGTTAGGTTAGGTTGCGAGGTGTCTGGTAGTGCGATCGCCAATCTGCCTGCCAAGCGTGGCGATTACGGCACGCGAGGCCTATGTCCAGCAGTGGACTACTGCAAGCTGTTATGTGTGTACGTTATATAAGTGTAATGTATAAGTCGAAAGTAACATAAGCTTTTGTCGGTGCAGCATCTAAGTAAGTAAGCTTGGTTGTGTAACAGCCTTCGACTAAATGCTGCCCCTGCGGCTCTTCTCGCGGTTTTGTAGTTAACGCGAAACCCTAATTATTGTTTCTAAAATAATGCTAGCCTTAGTTACATTTGGATTGAATAATTAAGTATGAATTTGTAATTATATCTCAAGGCTCTCTTAACATTAATTAACCCAACAATACATACGTAGAAACATACATTGATAGGTTGAAAATCACATACATTGCACCGATGTCTCATGCGTAAGTAGCAAACTCACTTGTGTTATGGAATAAGAAACAACGAATGGGCCACAAATACCAGTCCCGAGACATGTAGAAAAAGTAGATTTACTCTTTAACATTTTCCCTTTAGTCTATATGCCCCAAGGAATAATACCGTCCTAAGTACAAATGTTAGGTTAGGTTATGTTAGGTTAGGTTATGTTAGGTTAGGTTATGTTAGGTTAGGTTATGTTAGGTTAGGTTATGTTAGGTTAGGTTATGTTAGGTTAGGTTATGTTAGGTTAGGTTATGTTAGGTTAGGTTATGTTAGGTTAGGTTATGTTAGGTTAGGTTATGTTAGGTTAGGTTATGTTAGGTTAGGTTATGTTAGGTTAGGTTATGTTAGGTTAGGTTATGTTAGGTTAGGTTATGTTAGGTTAGGTTATGTTAGGTTAGGTTATGTTAGGTTAGGTTGCGAGGTGTCTGGTAGTGCGATCGCCAATCTGCCTGCCAAGCGTGGCGATTACGGCACGCGAGGCCTATGTCCAGCAGTGGACTACTGCAAGCTGTTATGTGTGTACGTTATATAAGTGTAATGTATAAGTCGAAAGTAACATAAGCTTTTGTCGGTGCAGCATCTAAGTAAGTAAGCTTGGTTGTGTAACAGCCTTCGACTAAATGCTGCCCCTGCGGCTCTTCTCGCGGTTTTGTAGTTAACGCGAAACCCTAATTATTGTTTCTAAAATAATGCTAGCCTTAGTTACATTTGGATTGAATAATTAAGTATGAATTTGTAATTATATCTCAAGGCTCTCTTAACATTAATTAACCCAACAATACATACGTAGAAACATACATTGATAGGTTGAAAATCACATACATTGCACCGATGTCTCATGCGTAAGTAGCAAACTCACTTGTGTTATGGAATAAGAAACAACGAATGGGCCACAAATACCCAGTCCCGAGACATGTAGAAAAAGTAGATTTACTCTTTAACATTTTCCCTTTAGTCTATATGCCCCAAGGAATAATAACAAGTCTAAGTACAAATGTTAGGTTAGGTTATGTTAGGTTAGGTTGCGAGGTGTCTGGTAGTGCGATCGCCAATCTGCCTGCCAAGCGTGGCGATTACGGCACGCGAGGCCTATGTCCAGCAGTGGACTACTGCAAGCTGTTATGTGTGTACGTTATATAAGTGTAATGTATAAGTCGAAAGTAACATAAGCTTTTGTCGGTGCAGCATCTAAGTAAGTAAGCTTAGTTGTGTAACAGCCTTCGACTAAATGCTGCCCCTGCGGCTCTTCTCGCGGTTTTGTAGTTAACGCGAAACCCTAATTATTGTTTCTAAAATAATGCTAGCCTTAGTTACACCTTACAACATCAGCTACCGCCAGTGAAAGTTCCGTCAAAATCGGTCCAGACGTTTCAGGTGTCTGTCCGTTTGTTCCGGCTAATCTCTGAGACAGCTAGACCGATTTCAACGGGACTTACACTGGCAGAAAGCTGATTTTTTTTGTGGCGTAACGTGGGATCGTAGGCTACTTTTTATTTTAGAAACATATTCACATATATTCCTCAATACAGAGGTAGACAGAAGTCTGAACGATTAAATCCTTCCGACCCACCTTTCACCGAAGATTTTGGGACAACGTGACAGGTAGCGACGAGCTTATCGTTGTTTTGCGTAGATTGTTAAAGAAATAAAACAGTTAAAACATGTCAGTTTCCATTTATTATAAAAATATAACACAATACAACAAATTATTAGTAAATTTCTTAGTTCGGAAGGACATAGTTTTAATTAGAGTTTCAGCTCAATTTCAATATCGCATCGCATCGTTCGTGACTAGATCCAGGGCTCCCAATTGGACCTGGTGACGCCGAGGACGTGGGGGTCCGTGCAGTGGCGCAGCAGCTCGGATACCTGGCGAGGAACGTGCAATTATCTTAACGTTTTAAATGTTTATATATCATTTAGAATATTAATTATGTCATGGTTAGGAACTAGATATCAGTTACGTAACAAAGTGCTCTGATATATCCTGTTATTCACATCCATTCACATCTTTGCGAGTATATTATCTTAACCGGTGTTAGGAGCTAGCCCAAACAAAATGAGCTAATCCTGCAAGTGATACTGATATCACAGAACGGGCTCTACCGATTTCAGTGATACTATTCATTGTGTTATAGTGCTACGAACGCGGTTAGTTTGAGTATATACATAAAAAACAGCCTATGAAAGTCCATTTCAGGATTGATTCTACAGGCTTCTCGCGATCATTCAGGCGGATTGTCGATCGCTTTGTCACCAGTTGCTCATTTAATCTGGTATTTTTCGAGATAGGTAGGGTAGGTAGGGCTCTCCTCTGTCGCCTCTCGAGACACTCACGGACAGAGAGGATTCGTATGCACATGTAAATCATCAACCCCTAGCTTCGAAGGCGGGGTCGCTAGCAACTAAGCTACAGGGGTCAGTTGTGACCTGCTCCTCCACGCTGCAGCTGCGCCGTCCGGGAGTGGGCGCTGCCCCTCCCGCCGCGCACCAGCCCCGGAACTGCGACAGCCGTCCAAGTGCACCGACGTACATAGAGTATTTAGAGGTGCCTTCACAAGCCAATCCAAGAAAGTCACGATAGCCAATCTTTAATCTTTAAACTACTTGAAGTTGTTATAAGTTTAAATCCTAGAAACTTCTAACTCTGCCCTCACTGTACATATTATAAGTAGCTACTTATCTCTGTTTTAATAATGTTAATGTTGAAAGATACACGAGAAACGCATAATAAGTATGAAGTTGCGATATCTATATGTACACTGGTGTGCATGTGATAATGTTAGTAAAAATGAGTGTAATTTGCGTATATGACAGGTCATATTCAATAATAAAATACTAAAAGTATAAAACATCAAAATCTCAATATATTTAAACAGAAACATACATCTAAAGATGGTAGACCAATCGATAAATGTTGTCATTCAATAAATGACCTTTCATTTAACAAAGTGTAATTGCAATATCTCATGTGACATGTACTTCTTATCATGATCATCGTCATCATAACAGTCTAACAGAAGTCTACTGCTGAACATACGCCTCTCCTAAGGATCGCCACATAGAAAGGTCCTGTGTCATTTGCACCATCGACTTCCCGCAATGTTCTGCAGGTCGTCGCAGCATCTTGCAGGAGACATTCTAATACAGACAGTTGTATAATCATTGACTAAGAAAGATATATTAATTAATAATAATACAAAATTAAATAAGTAAAGAATTCATTAATTAATTTAAAGAATTCATTAGTTAATTATAATATACTTAATATAATATACTTTATAGAAATATGTATATATATCAACAAAAATCAAATTGCTATATACTCTTTCAAGGTGTGTAAATATTTTTAAGAACTTCAAATGGGAATTTTATATTCTTTTCTCCAATGTATGTACATATACAAGCAAATAAATAAATAAATACGTTAATATGACACCTAGAACTGAGGTGATCGTGCCCGACTAATGTCTAGGAAAAGAGTTAATATTGTATTTCCAACATTATAAAATTTCTTTCGCCTGTTTTATCTCCGCTAGAGATAGACTCTGTGTCGATAGACGAATTTAAATTCTTATTCAATGAATAAATACACAAATACTGTTGTCAAAGGGTCAGACAAATCAAAATCAAACTTAGACTTCAATAAATGTTTATTGATCCATACTAACAACATTAATTAAAATATGAAAACAAATGTAGTTTCTTAATTGTATGTTGCGTCTAACATCAAACATGGTTGCAGCATCGAATAACCCCGGCTAGTTTGTCAATACAACATCCTTTTAAGCCAATGTTAAAATAATATTTTTACATTAGAAATATTATCAAAAGTACCATTTTATAAATAGGCCGAATATTAATTTAAATTAAATGTTTCACTATTAATTTATACAATTATCTATTAAAACTTAGTAAACTATAATTGACCGTTTAACTTGAACACTGAACATCTTTCAAAACAACGTCCCTTTTGAAACCAATGTTAAGATAGTATTATTATATAAGAAATCTTATTACAAATACTGTTTTTATAAATAGCCTCAGTATATTAAAATTAAATATTAAAAACAATGGATTTATAATTATCCATTAAAACTATGTAAACATTAATTAACGCAATAGCTATGAACACTGAAAAATTAGACAAAACAATATCTCTTTTTAGGCTTATGTTAAATACCATTGGACACATGGCCATAAATGGCCTTAGTTACATTTGGATTGAATAATTAAGTATGAATTTGTAATTATATCTCAAGGCTCTCTTAACATTAATTAACCCAACAATACATACGTAGAAACATACATTGATAGGTTGAAAATCACATACATTGCACCGATGTCTCATGCGTAAGTAGCAAACTCACTTGTGTTATGGAATAAGAAACAACGAATGGGCCACAAATACCCAGTCCCGAGACATGTAGAAAAAGTAGATTTACTCTTTAACATTTTCCCTTTAGTCTATATGCCCCAAGGAATAATATCATCATAGATGCCCCAAGGAATAATACCCGTCCTAAGTACAAATGATAGGTTAGGTTATGTTAGGTTAGGTTGCGAGGTGTCTGGTAGTGCGATCGCCAATCTGCCTGCCAAGCGTGGCGATTACGGCACGCGAGAGGCCTATGTCCAGCAGTGGACTACTGCAAGCTGTTATGTGTGTACGTTATATAAGTGAAATGTATAAGTCGAAAGTAACATTTGCAACATAATAAAATAAAAAATTCGTTC
Source organism: Sericinus montela (assembly GCA_029286605.1). NCBI lineage: Eukaryota > Metazoa > Arthropoda > Insecta > Lepidoptera > Papilionidae > Sericinus > Sericinus montela. The sequence continues at coordinate 34,377 of JAGSMR010000293.1, forward strand.
ATGCTGAACATTTCACACACACACACACACACACACACTTATGTCCCGCTGGCCCGAGTGGCTCCATGTCCCGCCATGTCGCGTGCGCGTGTGCCGCAGAAGCGCGAGGAGGGCTGGTGGGTGGTGGTGGGCGAGCCGAAGAGCAACAGCCTGCTGTCCATCGAGCGCGTGTCGCTGGCGCGCGCCGCGCCAGAATGCCAGCTGGACTTCGTGTGCGGCGCGGGCGGTCGGCACACCTACACGCTTTACTTCATGTCTTACTCCTACCTGGGCGCGGACCAGGAGTACAAGTTCAGGGTCGACGTGGACGACGCGCCCGCCATCGACGACAGCGATTCCGAATGATTCCGATTCTAATACATTTATTAGTTAGTTAGAGAATAAAGTGATTTTTTTTAGTAATTCTTTCTCCATAGAGTAACGCAACGATCGCTTCTACAACGATATCTCAGTGGTATAGGTTACTGTTTGAGCCGAAAGAGATGATATTTACAGTTCTTAAATGTTTGTTCAAGGTGGACGCTAAAGCTACTGAACGGATTTTGATCCTGTTTCCCTTCTCTAATGTCTTGTTTTCAACTTAGAAACTGACGCACGAATCTCCATGATTCCTGCATCGGTTTCTAAAATGAAAATTATTTGTTTGTGAATTGAAATCTATAGAACGGATTTAGATGCGGTTTTCAGTGCTACACGTGGCTTTCTAGACTTCTATAGTCTTATTTAAGAAAGGCAATAGATTTAGTCCCCTCAAAATCTGTTTATAGATGGCCAACGAGCCGCCCCGGCATCGCGCTACATATGTTTTTCTGTCGTAGTAACGTAAATTGTATCGCTTCATACTCCTTTCAAAGTCACCAATTCTTAGAGGCTACTTTTTGTTTTAGAAACATATTCACATATATTCCTCCAATACAGAGGTAGACGATTAAATCCTTCCGATCCGCCTTTCACCGAAGATTTTGGGACAACGTGACAGGTAGCGGCGAGCTTATCGTCGTTTTGCGTAGATTGTTAAAGAAATAAAAACAGTTAAAACATGTCAGTTTCCATTTATTATAAAAATATAACATAATACAACAAATTATTACTAAATTTCTTAGTTCGGATAAGGACATAGTTTTTAATTCGAGTTTCAGCTCAATTTCAATATCGCATCGCATCGTTCGTGACTAGATCCAGGGCTCCCAATTGGACCTGGTGACGCCGAGGACGTGGGGGTCCGTGCAGTGGCGCAGCAGCTCGGACACCTGGCGACGAACGTACAAATATCTTAACGTTTTAAAGTTTTTTTGATGTGAAACATCTATAGCCGCACGTAAAACCGATTTCTGGCGTGGCGACGCATGCCGCGAAACTATACAAAGGTATACTAATTTACACCCTATTACCTGAGAAGTAAGGTTTATAATTAAACACTGAAATCCCTTTTTTATATTTAATTAATTATATTCATATTAGTGACTATGTAAATTATATTAAGATTTCATTTTTACATGAAAGGTCATTTCCTTATAGTCAATAATGTTCAATAATTTTTAAACAATTCTTCTCCCTTAAAATTTTTTTTAGATTAGTGTACCATTGTTCATTGGATTAATCATATTAAGATTTAGCAATTTTTGAAAAAATCTAAATACTCAGAGCCTTTCATAGCACTCTTGTTAGAATATCATAAAATATTATTAAGATTGACAGATGCCGGGCTCTGAACGATTATACATAGAACAATATTATAGCAAACTTATAGAAAAGGGGTTATAAAACCATGGATTTTGAAGTTAAAAATTTAATACTTAATTAGTCTAGTTTTGCATAAAAACAAAAAGGTATATAATAAAATATCATTACGACGTAAGGTACTGTTTTTCTGCAAAATAAAAAAAACACCATAAATTAAACAGAAATCTGCAGCCAGAAAAGCAAATTGTTTATAATGCATCTAGAGGATTATATCAATAATAATATGTTATAACAACATTACTTTGCCATGAATTTTAAAGTTTCAAATCGTTTCGCTAGTTTTAGATTAGTGTTCCATTGTTCATTGGATTAATCATATTAAGATTTAGCAATTTTTGAAAAATCTAAATACTCAGGAGCGCTCTTGTACTCTTGTTAGAATATCATAAAATATTATTAAGATTGACAGATGTTTTTAAAATGTCGAACTCTGAACGATTATACATAGAACAATATTATAGCAAACTTATAGAAAAGGGGTTATAAAACCATGGATTTTGAAGTTAAAAAATTTAATACTTAATTGAGTCTAGTTTTTACATAAAAAACAAAAGGTATATAATAAAATATCATTACGACGTAAGGTACTGTTTTTCTGCAAAATAAAAAAAACACCATAAATTAAACAGAAATCTGCGTATTGAAAAAGCAAATTGTTTATAAGCGACATCTAGAGGATTATATCAATAATAATATGTTATAACAACATTACTTTGCCATGAATTTTAAGAGTTTCAAATCGTTTCGCTAGTTTTAGATTAGTGTACCATTGTTCATTGGATTAATCATATTAAGATTTAGCAATTTTTGAAAAATCTAAATACTCAGGAGCGCTCTTGTACTCTTGTTAGAATATCATAAAATATTATTAAGATTTAGCAATTTTTGAAAAATCTAAATACTCAGGAGCGCTCTTGTACTCTTGTTAGAATATCATAAAATATTATTAAGATTGACAGATGTTTTAAAAATGCTCCGAACTCTGAACGATTATACATAGAACAATATTATAGCAAACTTATAGAAAAGGGATTATAAAACCATGGATTTTGAAGTTAAAAAATTTAATACTTAATTGAGTCTAGTTTTTACATAAAAAACAAAAGGTATATAATAAAATATCATTACGACGAACGGTACTGTTTTTCTGCAAAATAAAAAACACCATAAATTAAACATAAATCTGCGTATTGAAAAAGCAAATTGTTTATAAGCGACATCTAGAGGATTATATCAATAATAATATGTTATAACAACATTACTTTGCCATGAATTTTAAGAGTTTCAAATCGTTTCGCTAGTTTTAGATTAGTGTACCATTGTTCATTGGATTAATCATATTAAGATTTAGCAATTTTTGAAAAAAATCTAAAAGTATTAAATGTGTTAGAGAACAAAGTGACTTTTTTAGTTCTTTCTCCATGGAGTATCGCAACGATCGCTTCTACAACGATGTCCCAGTAGTATAGGTTACTGTTTGAGCCGAAAAGATGACATTTACAGTTCTTAAATGTTTGTTCAAGGTTGACGCTAAAGCTACTGAACGGATTTTGATCCTGTTTCCGTTCTCTAATGTCTTGTTTTTCAATTTAGAAATTGACGCACGAATCTCAATGATTCCTGCGTCGGTTTTAAATTGGAACATTATTTGCGGATGCGGTTTTCAATGCTACACGTGGCTTTCTAGACTTCTATAGTCTTACTTAAGAAAGGCAATACATTTAGTCCCTCAAAATCTGTTTATAGATGGCCAACGAGCCGCCCCGGCATCGCGCTACATATGTTTTCTGTCGTAGTAACGTAAATTGTATCGCTTCATACTCCTTTCAAAGTCACCAATTCTTGAGAAAAACATTTTGAAAATGCTGAGTTACGTGTATTTTTAACATGCACTTTTAACTTTGAAAATTACAAGCTCACATACAACTGCTCATTTCTTAGTTTCATTCTAAAAGTTTCGCCACGTTTGTACTGGCATCGGGCGTTGTTTCATCTTTGAAATGCCGTCGAGAAGCCCTCACACTAAACTAACGGCTGCAGTATCGGACGGAGAGACATAGTGTTGACGCAGACACGTTATGATGTTTACTTTTAATTAATTTTAATGTCATAACCCAAAACATATAGAGCAATATTTCTTTATTATTTTTAATTTGTACACGTCACACATTAGCGAAGCCGGTTTACAAACACAACTGCCCTCTGGTTTTCATTACGTTGTAACGATGAAATTCGTACACAAGTTTTTGAAAAACTCATTGGTACTGCTACATGGGGATGGAACTCGGGTCTCTCGACTCGAAATTCCGACCACCCAACAACTCGGCTATCGTGACTTTTAAGAACTTTTTAAGGGGAAGATAGTCGATCTATTCTGAAGTATATAGAGGTCTTAAGAATGGACTAAATAGAAAATCCTTTCAGCCCACCTTTCACCGAATAATTTTTGTAATAAAATCATACATAAGTTTTTAAAACCCATGGGCCTACCACTTGGGGATCGAAGTCAGGTCTCTTGCCTCGCACTCCGATCACACAACTATGGCAATCGTCACTATTAATTTAAAAGTCATAATTTAAATATCACGTACTAGCAAGAAATAATTATTTTTAAATCAGCAATAGACCATCATAACGCGCTATAAATTGAATTACATAACAATAAACTTTTGTTACACAACAATAAATAATTAACAATAAATATTAAATAAAAAATTAACAATAAATTGAATTGCAAAACAAAGTTAAAACGTTATAGCGCGTCTTCTTAATCAGTCGTATTAACTTCCTTTCACTCGTAGTCTATTTATATTTACAGACTAGCTGCCCACCGCGGCTTTGCTCGCAGTTTGACACTTAACGCGGAACCATAATTATATTTCTAAAACAAAAGTAGCCTATGTTACTCCTTATAACATTAGCTATCTGCCAGTGAGTCTCGTCAAAATTAATCCAGTCATTTCAGAGATTAACAGAGTAACATTAACAGTCAGACAGGCAGACAAACTTGTAAAATGTAATTTTGTGTATGTGCCGTATACATTAATATACATGTTGACAGTTATTTCAATATAACAAACAGACACACCAATTTTATTTATATGTATAGATTATTCATGCAGCTGCTTTTGCAGCGTCATAATATCGACATTACGAGCTTTTAACTGGTTCATTGTTTTGTCGGAATTATAAAAGACGAGCCATAATTTGTTGTAAAATCATTGCTGGTCCCGAAAATATCTTCGGTGGAAGGTGGGTCGAAGAGACTTAATTGTCTAGGCGACCTATGTCTACCCTGTATTGGGGTGCGTGAAGATATTTTTATTTAAAAAGCTGTGATCTTTTTATAAAAAGTAATTTTTGTGTAACATAGTCATGTCAGCAGAAGGAAAATACTAACTCTACCAGCCAATGGCTGCGTAAATAAACAAAAGATATTCCTGTAAGGTCTGCTTGGCCAGCTGGTCACACACACACACACACACACACGCACACACACACACACACACACACACACACACACACATTATTATTAAATAAATTAGTCATAACATCTTCACGATATCTCTAACACAGGGGTAGATAAGAGGCCTTAGAACATTAACTGTTTCGCCCGGTCCTTACCCATGTCGAGAAAAGGGAGTGTGTAAATGTTCTTGAGTCACCACACGGTAATGTTACCGTGTGGTTTATCAGTTTACCGTGTCTATTTTAAAGGCTGCTGTAGGAAAATGTTTGTTTCTGGAAGAGAAATAGCGATAGAAAAGTCAGCCATATTTGTTTTATTCTATTTAGAGAGTCAGTACGAAACCCAATAGCATGAATGTCGCGTACCCACTCGATTTCATGTCCGCCTGCTCTGGTGGTCCGAATCTGACTAAAGGGTCAATGTGGTGCCACCTTCTAGCTTTTATCGGGGTCTGGGTATTTGTGCTCGTTGCTTATTCCATGGCAAGTGCTTAAGTCACGATAGCTGGAGTGGTTGGGGGTGGTTTGGAATTGAGCAAAAATAATAAATTATAATTTTTTTATATTTATGTGATGGTGCGATTACTGCCGCCCATCAACCCCTCAAGTGATATCAGAGGCATAGCAGATGCATTGCACCCACCAGACGAAACGTGACAAGCCTAGTGGGACTTCTGCCTTACGCCGGTATTCTGTGAGTGTGGTACTCCCCGGTCGAGCGGCCTGCCATCTCATGCAACAACAAAAGCTGATGCGTGGCTCTACCACTCAAAATATGTTAAAACAAAGAAATATGAATACTAACATATGAATGTACCTTGTTAGTCCACGAGAGTATAGGCCTCCTATAGGGAGAGGGATTATTACACCGCAACGGCCTCGCTTACAGGCGGATTGGCGACGCAGCAGGCCAGCACCTCAGACGCTGCCCATCTTGGTCTGATATTTTAGAGATGGTTATCCTGCCATCTGTCAGTTGCCATAACATTATCTAAGACTGTTTCCTCAGTCGCATGACACCCAAGGAAGGCAAGCAAATATTCTTAGAAAACCGTTACCACAGTCAAAATTATTATTCAGACCTTTCACCAGAAGGTAAAAATCAAACCCAATGGTTCATATAAATTTAAATGTTTGCTTGTCTATTTAAAAATATACATTGACGACCTGTGTGGACGAGCAGTGGCTACACACAGGTTTATCTGGAGTCAAACTGAGGTCGGTTTCGATTCTGGACGGGTCAAAATTAGTAAATACGTTATAATATGTACGACAATGTAGCAATAGCTATATAATGTAATGGTTCTTATATATTATGTCAGTTTATTATTATATATTATTAGTCTTATATATTATTAGTCTTATATATTATTATTATTATTCTTTAGTCTTATATATTATTCTTTTATATAATAAAGCCAGAAATGTTAACTTTTCCTTTAATATCATGTAAATTCAGCAATAAGCCAGCATCATTAAAATTGTATATTTTCTCTTGTTCAATCCTTTAGTTCTTCTGGTATTACAATTGATAGGGAAACCTTGCTAGGAAGCGACGTTATGATATCCACGCTAGGGTAAGGGATTGAGGTAGCTGTACCAGACACCTTACATCTTAGGACCTTGGTACATCACCGGTGTACTGAATCTCTAGTATACAATAATTTTCGGGGTGGATATGTCACCATCTGTCAGCAGTTGTAGCTATTTATGTGCTTTTCCTTTGTCACCTCCTACGACACCCAAGGGCAAAACGATATGACATCATGTCTAAACTCTGAACTCAAATTAAGAAGCCAAAACACTTGTGTCATGGAATCAGAAACAACGAAGGCACCACATACACCCAGACCTGAGACACTATAGAAAAGTGGTTTTCACTTTGATCTGTTCGGGTATTGAACTCAAGAACCCGAGCCAGGGACAGCTTCAAAATTGGTGTGTCACTTAGAAGTCATACGCTCATCAATAACAAAGAAATAAATTTCACTATCGAAGGCATTTATTAGCCTAAGTGCAGGCTTCATATACTGTCTTAATGAATCAGTGTCAATAAGTTACCATGATATGAATTACTTTTTTCCTACCTACCTTTCAATTAAAAAGAAAGAAGAAAAAATCTGTTTCAGAGAATCGTAAAAGTAATAACATCACGGTTTTACGACGAAAATCCCAACGTTAAATATGTTTTTCTACATTTGGCGTAAACAAAAACTTTTCATGTCGAAGCGTTTGAGGAAAATCATAAAAGCATTTTGGAAACATTCATTGTTTCCTGTTTGTTTAGGGTTAGGGCAAGTAACATATGAGTATGTTGGCGACGAGGGTAACGGCGTTGCAAAACAAAGAAATACGTGTAAAAAGAGTTAGAAATTGTTCAGAACTATTCATTCAGTTCATTTTCAAATAATATTCTGATAATAATATAATCCGTGGTAACGGCGTAAGAATATTGGGTTAATTTCTTCCCGCGGATATTGTAACATACAGCCTTGAATATCGCTGCTGATACAGCCTTGAATATCGTTGTAGCAACCGATGGATTGCGGGACAACCATCTCTAAAAATATCAGACCAAAATTATCAGACTGAGTATGGGGAGAAGCGTCCGAGGTGCGATTGGTCTGGCACTGCGATCGCCAATCCGCTTGCCAAGCCTGGCGATTATAGCAAATCCTCCTGTGGAGAGAGGCCAATGTCCTGCAATGGACTTGCCAACAGCCCGATATGTATGTATGTATATAATAATATAATCGAAAAGTTTAATAGCTCGAATACAATATAATGAGTATTATAAAATGTCTCCAAGTTATTCCCCAGATACAGACAGTAGTTACCATGTCTTTAAAACTAATGGTTGCGGGTTAAAATCACGCTTGGGGTAAATATTTGTGTGACAAATGATTATATAAATATTTATCGACGTATATCGTACCGTTCCTTTGCACGCTAAGACCGCGACAGGCCCACCCAGTTCAGGTGAAATGCGTAAAGGTGAAAAAATTCTAATACCAATAACTGAATGGTTATATTATTTTCCGCTGTACATTCAAAACATACCGATTGCTTTTATGAAAGCAAAATCAAATTGAAATAAAGAGATTTATCAGCATGAAAAAATTTAAATATCAAAATGTCCACGTAGCGCAATCGGTAGGATGAAAATAAACAAATTGCGGATATCGAGTAATTGAAATCGGTTGCACTGGCTGAATGTGACGTGACCCTCTGACTTATTGTTAAAATCTATACATTTACATAAAATTGAAGTGTCTATTTGTAATACCAAATTAGCAGCTTTTCACTAAATGTATATAACAGTAAATGTATCCGGTACTTACATAATAAAGCTATTTTTAAGCTTCAGGGCGTAGCTAGTTTTAAATAAATTAACAATATAACATGAGACATGACTGCCCTGAGACATGACTGCTATCCGTCGCCGGTCTGCTAAATTTGATCTGGTACTTTTCAAGATGATTAACCTATAATCTGCCAGCAGCCAATTGCATTTTAAGGCTTTTTCCTTTACAATGCAATACAAGACTGTTGATTAAAATTTTAAAAATTAAAATATTTTAAAAGTTAAAAGTCCTAATAGCGGAGGTGTGATAACGTCTGAATTCGAGTCAAGAGTTCGATTCCAGGTGGTAGGCTCGTACCAATTACTTTTTTCAAAACTTATGTAGGATTAACATCGTTGGCTTGAAATTAAGACGGCGACAGGTCCTGTCGCAAATTGTATTAGGTGAAAGGTGGGACAAAAGGACCTAACTCAGACCTCTGTCTACCCCAGTATGGTAAATTGCAAGATAATTTAAATAAAAATATTGTCAAATCTAATATAGGAAATTAATACTCCATTTCTAATTAATGGCTGATTAAAACTGTAACATTGTTCCGTATTTTCTTAATTACATCTCTTTAGAAAAGATTGAGGCGGACTAACTAAATGAATTAACTTAAACTGAAAGAACCCAGATTAATCTTGAACGAGATAGAATATTAGCGAAGCTCTCTAGATAACAATGAACGGTGATTAAAGTTCTATACATTCTAATCTAACTTGATAAAAGTTTTTTATAACTACACACATTTTCCTTCAAGGAAATAGTCAGAGATCTAGAAAATTTAATTATTTCGATCCGCACTTTTAACAGTGGTAAAGCCACGCATCAGCTTTTGTTGTTGCATGAATGGGTCGGCTCGGACTGAGGTACTGCGACCTCACAGAATACTGGCGTGAAGTACAAGTCTATCAAACTTCTGCGTTTCTGTCTGGTAAGTGTAGGTAATCGGTGGCTCACACCCCTCCCTAATTCTGGGAGGTCACTCTAAGGAAGGCGACACATCTGCTGCTCTGGTATTGCGGGTGTTCATGGGCAGCGGTAATCACTTATCATCACTCCTGTCATTCCTTCCTTTCATCACTCTTACCTTACCTCATGCCTGCTCCCAATCCATATTCCGTTTTCCACATTCGGCCGTCCTGATACAATGACGGTCCTCAGGCATTACTCAGCATTCATGATGTTTCAAGTCTTTCAGTACAATACATCACACACTCATTCCACATTCCTTCAGCCATACTTTTACAAACATTATCTTAATTATTAAAAAAAAAAGAAACAAAAATAAAATATAAGCCATTTTAAAGACAAAGAAAAAACAATCTTAAAACAAAAGAAAACATCTTAAAAGAAACAAAACATCTTTCGAAGTTAGTTACAAATTTCTATACTCAGTATTTAGTTATGCCTTTTATTTTACATTTTAAATACACTACCTATTTACTCCAGTTAAAACCATGATAACAAAGTAACATACAAGATGAACATATAGCATAGAAAAAAAATAATAAAAATTTAAATGAAACAATGCATTCATCTTCACCAAATTATACTTACCAAGTTTCTTGCATTAAGAACTCTTCACCTTCTGTTGGCCAACGCTCATACAATCTGCTGAGCTAGATGTTCTTATAGGCCCTCAGTAGCACTATCATTTTTGCAGATCATAGCAATCATTCCATTTGGTTTTGGTTAGCGATTATCACCTTGTAAGGTCCTAGATATTTAGGTTTCAGTTTAAGTTCTGAACCAAATTGTAAGGCGTTTATAGCCACAATTTTTCCAACTTTGTATTGTGAATGTCCTTTTCTTTTCTATTAAAGCTTTTTGCATTCTCTTCTTGAACTCTCGGAATCTGTTCTTTGGCCTGTTTCCTGAGATCCTCTTTATTTTCATTGAACACTTGTATGTACTCTTCCTGTAGTAACTCTTGTATCTTCATGTCTTCTTTTACTCGCATTTTTGCACCTACAAGTCGTTCACAAGGTGTACAACAGTTGATGCTTCTTTGAAAGGTAATATTAATGGCTCGAGGCACTCAACTAATGTGTTTGTACCAAAGGCCAGAGTTCTCTATACACAACTTCGTAAGTAATGGACTTAATATTCTGTGTATTCTCTCGACTTGTCCATTGCCTCGTGGAACATCCGTCGTAATAGTCACATGTAGAATCTTCCCCTCCTTACAGTAATCTTGAAACCCATGACTAGTGAATGCAAGCCTTTGTCAGTGATTATTCGTCGAGGGTTTCCGAAGGTTTGCTGATGGATCTCCAATTATTTAGAGTCTCTCGGATTGAGGTGCTTCTTGTTGAAACAGCCAAACAAATTTAGCGTGAAAAGCGCCCACCACTGTCAGTATATGGTTATACTGTTTACTTGTTTGCGTCAAAGGTCCAACATGATCCAAATGAATGGTATCCAAGGAATACTGTTCTTCCCAATTGGATGCAGAAATCCTTCTTGCTTCCTTCTTTCTACGTAGCTAACAGGCATGGAATGCATGTCACTATAAAATCTTAAATTATCTTATCTAATCCTGTTATGTAATAATCTCTTTCAATAGCTTCTTTCATCTTCTTCTTAGAAAAATGTCCATTCCTTGCACCTTCTTCAATACTTCTTTCTCCATAGTCTTAGGTATAACCAGTAATTTCTTATCTCCTTTGTACAATATATCATTTTCATCCCAGTAATCTTAGTATGTATTTTCCTTCAAAATTTCTTTTATAGCTGAGAGCCCCTCGTCCTGATCTTGCGCATGCTTTACTTGATCATGTAGTGTAGTAACTGCCACAAAGGGATAACGGCTCAAAGCATCGACACGCCTCATTTTTTTGATTCATTCCAGAACGATGCTCTATTTCGAGGTCATATTCATTGAGGAATAATACCCAGCAGGCTATCTTAGCAGAAATATCTTTCTTTTTCAACGTCACTTCAAATGCCTTACAATCTGTGATAATTTTAAAATGTATTACTGCATGAGTATGGCTGAATATGCTACAGACTAGAAGCGTCTGTGTGCAACCTGTCTTCAACTTGGGATTAAAAATCTTTAACACAGGACTGGATGCTAATCTCTTTTAAAAATATTAAATGCTTGTCTTTGTTCATCTTCAAAAATAAATTCTTTTTCCTTTCTTAATAAATCTGTGAGTGGCTTAGAAATTAGGCATAATTTTCAATGTACTTTCTGAAATAGGAGGTTAAACCAATGAAACTGTTAAGTTGTTTGACATCTCATGGTTCTTTGTACTTACGGACAGCTTCTGTCTTTTTCTGGACTTGGTTTTATTTCATTCCTTATCACGTGGCCTAAGTATTCAATTTCCGGTTTGATCAGGTCAGCCTTCTTCCAATTTATCTTTAGCCCATATTCTGAAGCCACTTTCAACACAAGCTGAAGTTGTTCCACTGCTTGTTCTTCACTTTCTGCTGTAATTAAGATATTGTCAATGAAAATCATCATAATGCTCATGAAATCAAAATCCCTCAGAAGCAAGACAATGCTTATGAATCGACAAAACATTTCGGCAGATGGACAAACCGAAAGGAGCTCCTCAAGGAACTCGAATTCGACTCATGGTGTGCTCACAAATGATTTATAATGGAGTGATTCCTTAGCCACCTTGAGATGAAAGAAACCATTCTTAAAATTCAAAACACTAAATATTTTGGCTTCACAGCTTATTCATCATATTGTCGATCACTGGTAATGGAAATTCATCTTTAAGAATTTTTGTTTCCATCCACAAACCCTAACTGAACCCTCTTTTTCTCACTAATACCAAAGGACTTGAATATTCTGAAAAACTTACTTGTACCACAAGCACCATCATCCATCCATATCTCTTTACCTGCTCTTCAACTATTCTCTGCTCTGCTAAGAATAAACATCGTGGTCTCTATGACAGGCACGTCATCTTAAGAACAATTCCTCAGCTCAAAAGGTGCATCTTTCAATTGGATTGATTATAACCTTCAATACACTGCAAAAACTTTTCCTTATGGAATAATAATCAGAAATATCAACTTCCAAAGTGGGATCTGAAAAACAACTCCAACTTAGGGTATCCATTCATCACTTTCTAGATGTAAAACTTCACTTTGTACCCATTCATTATAATGGTTATTTTCGTAGTAATTCTAGGCCGAAAATCATATCAAAAGACATAACATCTTTGTTCACTATATGAAATATCACGTTTTGATAGTTTTTCCTGTCGATTGTAATGTCCAAGAACATTTTTCCTCTCTAATGAATTCACCGCTATATCGTACGTGTCCGAGTCCCGTCAAACATAAGTTATCTTCGTATTTTCTGTTCCAACGGTAATGAAACGCTTCGTCTGTCATTATTAAATTGAAGTCGCTGCCGGATTCACCAAAGCGTTCACTGTTAATTCCTTAATCTTGAGACACTAATCATCGGCTTCTTCGTTGAGAGATTTCTTTGTTGTTTTGTTTACGTTATTTTCCACCCGCATAGCCTCGTTTCCACCTTTGACGTCTGGCTGTCACAACTGCTGTCACTTGTCGCAATCCATCCTGGAAGTTGGGGCTGAGGGCAGTTTTGCCGACTGAGATCCACTACTGCCAACTTCCGCACGATGTTGCGCTGCGTTCGGCGCGGACTGTTTTAATAATCTCAGAGAGCGCCAGCGCTGGTGCTCAGCTCGCGCAGCCGCCGGCCGCAGCCCGGCGTGCACGTGATCCAACATGGCTGCATCACTGATTACAGCGCGAAAACACTTGAGACCGTTCGACAATGTGTCGAGAGTAGTGACTGTTTTCGCCGCAGTTGTAACAACGTCGAATGGATTTTTCTGTTTTCTATCTTACAAATGGTTCGGTTCCCAAGCTTCTTTTCTTCGCATCGTTTACCATCTTTGAATTCTAAATTACTAATTTTCGTTGAGCATAGTGTACGTCGTTACGCCATAAAATAATTTCGCCTGAGCGCCGTCGATTAAGCATCCACTATGTACTGATAGCAACATAATCGGAAATCCCTGCTTCCTGCACCCTTTCTCATCGCAAGCATATACTGATAGTAACTTCGTCCTTACGGCTTCATTCTATTTGCCATCAGCTCATGCATTTCTTTTACTGTTGATTACATCGGGAAACTCCTTTTGTATAGCCGTCTTGAGCTCGTCGTACGTCTTGAATACCTTTCTGGATTTCAACCATATAATGCCGTCGTGTTTAGCAAAGACCTGCGCGCACGATTATAAGTTTCTGTTGCGCGAAGTCTAACTACATGAATCTCAGTTCGTTGAATTATTATAAATGCTTCATAGAATTTTTCTTCTATTCAAAACTGAAATTTATTGTAAAATAATATTAAATATAACCTAATTGAATTTATTTCGAAAGTATTAGTTTTAATGTAGAAGTTTTTTTCGTTTCTTTACTTCTAATGAATATAGATTTCTGGAATACCAATTAACTTCGAGGTTATAGTATAAGAGTTTTGAAACAGAAAATGTCGACTACAGGATAAAGGCTTTCCATGTGGCATTTCTCAGATGGCAGGCGTACCAATGTGTTTTTCAAAAACCTATGTTTGATTCACATCGTTGGTTTGACATAAAGACGGCGGCGGCTCACCACCTGTTACGTTATCCCAAAATTGTTCAGAAAGTGGGTCGACGGGACTTAATTGTCTAGAATGTTCCCTTTGTCTACCCTGTATTGGGAATAGCGTGAAGGTAATTATTTATTTTATTTGAAGTGATTGATTTTCTACAATCACTTTTCGACCAGTAGCTCCCGGTAGATGAGGCTTATAATTTTATTTATTCATTATATATTATAATTTCACTATTCCACCGAAGATATTTTCGGGCTAACGTGACAGGTGGTAGGAGCCTGCAGCCGTCTTTATGTCCAAGCTAACGATATAACCGTACATAGGTCTTTGAAAACCCATTGGTACAAGCTCGTTACCTGGGGACTGAACTGGCTACCCTTGCTTGATATTTATTCCCAGTGTCCGCTCCCCTGAAGCTTCCAGCTTCGATGCTACCGACCGACTGTGGTTCTGGTATCGTTGTCCGGTGGCGCTAACCCGCGAACAGACCCTAAATCTAGTAATCATTTGTGGTAGTGATCCGTCTTCAGGTCAGCACCTCGGAACACTCGCGTATCCATCACCTGTTTTCGCAGTCGGTCATCCACCAGGAATAAATCGATCATACTTCTCTCTATTCTCTCTTGTTCTAGTATACATATGATCTTTCTTGTGACTAAACATATGTTTGTCATAAGAAGACCCTTTTCCTTGCATACAGCCAGTATGAGCTTGCCAGCATCGTTAATCCTTTTATCGCCAACATTCCAAGCACCGACTCGTACCCTGGCCGAGCGGTACCAACCCATCCATTCAAATCACCACATACAACAATTCTTTCGTTTCCTCTAACCAAGTCTAGAACTCTTCTTACATTCTCCCAAAACCCTCCAGCTCAGCTCTGACGACCGAAGCCACCGGCGCATAAACAGCCAAAAGGAATAACTTCGTCAGTCCCACTTAAAGCGAACCCAGAGAAGTCTCGAGTTCACAACCTTATATTCGTCATATCGACCAATCGAGACGACAGCAGCACCTCACTCCCTGGCAGGCGCTCTCGCCTCCGACCTGGACCATGAGCCAACGCCCCGCCAGGAGCTCTTCAGCACCACTGTTGATATTTATTCCTAGTGTCCGCTTCCTGAAACTTCCAGCTTCGGATGCTACCGACCGACTGTGGTTCTGGTATCGCCGTCCGGTGGCGCCAACCCGCGAACAGACCCTAAATCTAGTAATCATTTGTGGTAGTGATCCGTCTTCAGGTCAGCACCTCGGAACACTCGCGTATCCATCACCTGTTTTCGCAGTCGGTCATCCACCAGGAATAAATCGATCATACTTCTCTCATTCTCTCTTGTTCTAGTATACATATGGATTTTCTTGTGACTAAACATAGTGTTTGTCACAGAAGACCCTTTTCCTTGCATACAGCCAGTATGAGCTTGCCAGCATCGTTAATCCTTTTATCGCCAAACATTCCAAGCACCGACTCGTACCCTGGCCGAGCGGTACCAACCATCCATTCAAATCACCACATACAACAATTCTTTCGTTTCCTCTAACCAAGTCTAGAACTTCTCTTACATTCTCCCAAAACTCCTCCAGCTCAGCTCTGGACGACAAGCCACCGGCGCATAAGCAGCCAAAAGGAATAACTTCGTCAGTCCCAATTTAAAAGCGAACCCAGAGAAGTCTCGAGTTCACAACCTTATATTCAGTCATAACATCGACCAATCGAGACGACAGCAGCACCCTCACTCCCTGGCAGGCGCTCTCGCTCTCCGGGACTCCGGACCATGGAGCTAACGCCCCGCCAGGAGCTCTTCAGCACCACTGCCCTTCCGCTTGGTCTCCGACAAACACACGACATCTAATTCTCTTTCTTTCATTATTTCAATCAACTCATTCGTCTTATCTATCATGCCTCCTCTAACATTCCACGTGCCAACTTGCACCCGTCCTCCACCTTCCCTAGTGTCCGCTTCCTGAAACTTCCAGCTTCGGATGCTACCGACCGACTGTGGTTCTGGTATCGCCGTCCGGTGGCGCCAACCCGCGAACAGACCCTAAATCTAGTAATCACTAGGTAGTGATCCGTCTTCAGGTCAGCACCTCGGAACACTCGCGTATCCATCACCTGTTTTCGCAGTCGGTCATCCACCAGGAAT
>JAGSMR010000294.1:0-46024 GCA_029286605.1 Sericinus montela
TTCCTGAAACTTCCAGCTTCGGATGCTACCGACCGACTGTGGTTCTGGTATCGCCGTCCGGTGGCGCCAACCCGCGAACAGACCCTAAATCTAGTAATCACTAGGTAGTGATCCGTCTTCAGGTCAGCACCTCGGAACACTCGCGTATCCATCACCTGTTTTCGCAGTCGGTCATCCACCAGGAATAAATCGATCATACTTTCTCTCATTCTCTCTTGTTCTAGTATACATATGGATTTTCTTGTGACTAAACATAGTGTTTGTCACAGAAGACCCTTTTCCTTGCATACAGCCAGTATGAGCTTGCCAGCATCGTTAATCCTTTTATCGCCAAACATTCCAAGCACCGACTCGTACCCTGGCCGAGCGGTACCAGCCATCCATTCAAATCACCACATACAACAATTCTTTCGTTTCCTCTAACCAAGTCTAGAACTTCTCTTACATTCTCCCAAAACTCCTCCAGCTCAGCTCTGGACGACAAGCCACCGGCGCATAAACAGCCAAAAGGAATAACTTCGTCAGTCCCAATTTAAAAGCGAACCCAGAGAAGTCTCGAGTTCACAACCTTATATTCAGTCATAACATCGACCAATCGAGACGACAGCAGCACCCTCACTCCCTGGCAGGCGCTCTCGCTCTCCGGGACTCCGGACCATGGAGCTAACGCCCCGCCAGGAGCTCTTCAGCACCACTGCCCTTCCGCTTGGTCTCCGACAAACACGACATCTAATTCTCTTTCTTTCATTATTTCAATCAACTCATTCGTCTTATCTATCATGCCTCCTCTAACATTCCACGTGCCAACTCTGCACTCCGTCCTCCACCTTCCGTCGTGTCGGGCTGTGCGTGACGGGTGGCAGTCCCCATCGCCGCTTGCGCGCTGCATTTCACACCAACGGGGACGAACTGGTGTGCGTCGCCTTCAGGGGACGCTAACCCTCGTTGGCATGGGTGGGGCACGCAGCTGTAGAATTGCAGCCCTGAAAAGGGCTGGCAGGGGAATCGCGACGAGCACGCTTCTACAATGACCTTTATACTTTTTAGTATTTTATTATTGAATGTGACCTGTCGTATACACAAATTACACTCATTTTACTAACATTATCACATGCACACCAGTGTACATATAGATATCGCAATCTCATACTTATTATGCGTTTCGTGTATCCTTCAACATTAACATTATTAAAACAGAGATAAGTAGCTACTTATAATATCTACAGTGAGGGCAGAGTTAAGTTTCTAGGATTTAAACTTATAACAACTTCAAGTAGTTTCAAGATTAAAGATTGGCTATCGTGACTTTCTTGGATTGGCTTGTGAAGGCACCTCTAAATACTCAATGTACGTCGGTGCACTTGGACGGCTGTCGCAGTTCGAGGGCTGGTGCGCGGCGGGGAGGGCAGCGCCCACTCCCGGACGGAGCAGTTGCAGCGTGGAGGAGCAGGTCACAAACTGACCCCGTATTAGTTGCTAGCGACCCGCCTTCGAAGCTAGGGGTTGATGATTTACATGTGCATACGAATCCTCTCTGTCCGTGAGTGTCTCGAGAGGCGACAGAGGAGAGCCCTACCTACCCTACCTATCTCGAAAAATACCAGATTAAAATGAGCAAACTGGTGACAAAGCGATCACCAATCCGCCTGAATGATCGCGAAGCCTGTAGAATCAATCCTGAAATGGACTTTCATAGGCTGTTTTTATGTATATACTCAAACTAACCGCGTTCGTAGCACTATAACACAATGAATAGTATCACTGAAATCGGTAGAGCCCGTTCTGTGATATCAGTATCACTGCAGGATTAGCTCATTTTGTTTGGGCTGGCTCTAACACCGTTTAAGATAATATACTCGTAAAGATGTGAATGGATGTGAATAACGGGATATATCTGAGCACTTTGTTACGTAACTGATACCTAGTTCTAACCATGACATAATTAATATTCTAAATGATATATAAACATTTAAAACGTTAAGATATTTGCACGTTCCTCGTCAGGTATCCGAGCTGCTGCGCCTGCTGCACGGACCCCACGTCCTCAGCGTCACCAGGTCCAATTGGGAGCCCTGGATCTAGTCACGAACGATGCGATGCGATATTGAAATTGAGCTGAAACTCTAATTAAAACTATGTCCTTTCCGAACTAAGAAATTTACTAATAATTTGTTGTATTGTGTTATATTTTATAATAAATGGAAACTGACATGTTTTAACTGTTTTATTCTTTAACAATCTACGCAAAATCAACGATAAGCTCGTCGCTACCTGTCACGTTGTCCCAAAATCTTCGGTGAAAGGTGGGTCGGAAGGATTTAATCGTCTGAACTTCTGTCTACCTCTGTATTGGAGGAATGTATATGAATATGTTTCTAAAATAAAAAGTAGCCTACGATCCCACGTTACGCCACAAAAAAATCAGCTTTCTGCCAGTGTAAGTCCCGTTGAAATCGGTCTAGCCGTCTCAGAGATTAGCCGGAACAAACGGACAGACACCTGAAACGTCTGGACCGATTTTGACGGGACTTTCACTGGCGGTAGCTGATGTTGTAAGGTGTAACTAAGGCTAGCATTATTTTAGAAACAATAATTAGGGTTTCGCGTTAACTACAAAACCGCGAGAAGAGCCGCAGGGGGCAGCATTTAGTCGAAGGCTGTTACACCTTCGGCTGCGCGAGTGCTGCACCGACAAAGTTTATGTTACTTTCGACTTATACATTACACTTATATAACGTACACACATAACAGCTTGCAGTAGTCCACTGCTGGACATAGGCCTCTCGCGTGCCGTAATCGCCACGCTTGGCAGGCAGATTGGCGATCGGACTACCAGACACTTCGCAACCTAACCTTTTTTTTTTTTTTTTGCGTCGGCGGGGAAATCCTCATGGATACCATGGGCGGGCCAGATGGTATGCCCGACTCTACTGAGAAGGTGCCTCAGTAACCTACGGACTAAAACCCCCTTCCGTTAGATCTCCCGCCCTCTCCGGAACCGCTTGCGCATTACTTCAGAGAGGCTTTTGTCTTTTACTTTGTAGCTTCTTGTCTTTGTCTTTCGTCTTTTTCCCTTACTCTCATTATTTCCTGAACATTTCCGCATACTTATCCCAACCAACTTTACTATTCGTCATTCTTTCTATCACATTTTCAGCTGTCACTTTTCCATCGTTTCCTTCCGTTTCTCTCTTACCTTGTTGAAATTCGTACATTCAAACAGGGCGTGCTCTGGTGTGTCTACGTGTTTGCAGTATGGGCATATGTCATTTTCTGCTTTCCCTATTGCATGGAGATAGGTATTAAAGACTCCATGTCCACTTAGAGCTTGTGTCAGTAATCTGTCTATTTCTCCATGTTTCTTTCCATCCAGGTTCTGAGATTGGGTATGATTTTTCAGGTCCACGTACCTTTTCCCTTCTTCTGCCAGTCTTGTTCCCATTCTGTCATTGTACGGGATCTTTCTTCTTCTTTCGTTCTTGTCTTTTCATAGTAATGGCGGAGGCGTTCTTGAGTTAGACGTTCTATTGGTATCAGACCCGCTATCACCAAAACCGCATCCAAAGAAATGGTACGATAGGCTCCACAGATGCGTATTGCAAGCCGCCGTTGTAGTTTGCTGAACATATTCTTATATTTCGCCACGCTCATGACTTTTGCCCACACCGGTGCTCCATAGAGCATTACAGATTGTATTGTGGACGCCAACAGTCTGCGCTTGCTTGATCTTGGCCCTCCTTTTCTGGGCATAATTTGACCAAGAGCAACCGTCAATCTTTCAGCTTTTCCAGTCACTTCTTCAATGTGTTTATGGAACTTCAAACTTTTATCGAACCAGATGCCGAGGTATTTTAGTCTGTCTGTTGGCTCTACTCTGACGCCCTGTACGGTGAAATAGATCTCGCTCAGTTTCCTTCTGCCACTTAAGACGATTGCTTCTGTCTTTTCTGGTGCCAAGTGCAGTCTCTTCTGTTTCATCCATCCGCTTATCTTTTCTAGGGCTGTGTTCGCTATTGTCATTACTTCCTTTTCTTTTCTCGCTCTGACCACCAGAGCCAGGTCATCAGCGAAGCCTATCAGTTGTGCCCCTGTTCCCAGTTTAAGGCGTAGTACCCCATCGTACAATATGTTCCATAAAGTTGGGCCCAGTATTGAGCCCTGTGGAACGCCACCGGTGACCCTTTTCTTTACGACAGTTCCGCGCCGTCCGTCATCATGATATATCTATCCTGGAGGTAGCTGCTTATGATGTTGTATATGTATTGTGGTATGCCTTTTGCAGCAATTTCCTCCAGGATGAGTTCCCACGATGCCGAGTTAAAAGCATTTCGAACGTCTAAGGCCACTACGGCGCAGATTCTTCTGGTCCGATGGGTTCCTCGCCTCGCGTCTTCTCCTATCTTCAACAGCTTGTTGGCTGCATCTACTGTGGACCTTCCTTCTAAACCCGTACTGTGAATCATGTAGCCAATCCGATTCCCTTAAGTGTTTTCAATTCTGTCTTGTATCAATGACTCTAGGAGCTTTCCATAACAGTCCAGTAGACACAACGGCCTGTGCCCGCAGAATCTTCAGCAGGTTTGCCTGGTTTCTAAGTAGGACTAATCTAGCTATTTTCCAGCTGTTGGGGAAAACGCCAGACTCCAATACCTTCTGCAATACAAGCCTTATCCTCTCTGGTATTATCTCTACTGCTAGCTTCACGATCTCGGCAGGATTTGGTCAGGTCGGGGGCTTTCTTGAGCTTTATGCGAGCTTTTAGTCAGTTGATCTCCTCCTCGGTCACCTCTGAGAACTCCTGTGGCGGTTTAGTCTTACATTCAAACTCTGTATGTTCCGGGAAAAGGCCATCCGCTATAGCCTGGATTTTGTCCATACATATATTTATAGGTGGATTTCCACGCAACTTTTTGTTACTATCTTGTATCCCAGTCCCCATACATCATTATCTACTTCCTCCTTTTACTTCCTCCATTTATCGTTTTGCTTTCCAAATTCGTCTTTGCAATTCAAGTTTCGCTACTTTGTACTTCTTTTTGTGCTCATTTTTTTCGATATTTTCCTTGTCATTCACATTTCCTAGCTTTTTATTACTTCTTGTATACTTTCTTCTGCTTTCCAAACACTCTTTCCTTGCTTCCGCAATTTCCCTGTTCCACCAGTAGACTCCTTTTTTTTAAAGTTGTATTTTTTTCGACATAGAGGCGTCACACGCTCTCGTCGTAGCTTGTACCAGTTCCAAGGGAGTCGAGATCTGCGCTCCTTTCAGTCTCTTACTGAAATTTTCCATATCCAGGCTTTGCAGGTTCCACCTTTTCTTCTGAGTATGACCCTGAGGTAGAGGCAATGCATGTTTTATTTCATACGCTATATACTTATGTCCGCTCATGGTCTCCTCGTCTAGCACTCGCCAGTTACTTATCTTTCCTGCCAGCATTTCAGAGGCAATTGTGATATCGGGCCTAGAAGTTCTGTCTCCTCTTTAAAAAGTTGGGGTCGCACCCTCGTTCATAATGACGGCGTCAAGGTCCGCCACCAGTTCCAGCAGGTAGTGGCCTCTTTTGTTGGTTGCCTTGCTACCCCACGCTCTCGATGCCGAGTTGAAGTCTCCTGCCACTAGGATCGGTATCTTTTGTTTTTTGAGCACTGTCCAAAGTTCATCGACGTCTGATTTGAACTCTTCAAATGTACAGTTAGGAGATATATAGCAGCTAAACGCGATGAAGTCTTTCATTTTAAAACCTATAAACCCATTTCCTCTATAGATTTCTGCAACCGTCATTGTCTTGTTTAATATCACTAGGGCTGCATCCCTTCTGGTATCACACTCCCATCCAGCAGCTTTTGCCATTTTCTATTAGGTTCCGGAGAGGACCACGATATCTACGTTTGTGCTGCTCGCGGTTGCCAAGAGGAGGTCGTGTGCAGCTTTCCCTCGGTCTATGTTTATTTGTAGAACATTAATAGCCATTTTGACTATGAGGGTGGTTTCGCCTCGCAGTTTCAAGTGCCTCCACGAAGATTGGGCATCTACTGGTGCCAGCTATGTGTCCTTTTTGTTACAGAGGACAGAATTGGTCATTTTTGCATTCGTTGGCGATATGGCCTGTTTCCGAGCATTTCCTGCATGCTTTGCTCCTGTCCTCCCCGTCGCAGCTTATTGCTTTATGGCCATATTCCCAGCACTTGAAACATCGCAGCAGCTCTATCCTTTCTTGTAGATGACATAAATTTAGCCCTATTCTTAACTTCCCTCCCGCAAGTAGATTTTCAGCATCCTTTTCATCCATGATCACTGTTGCCGTTTGATTTCCTCCGCCCATCGGTCTCAATGATCTAATCTCCAAGCTATCAAATCTTTTATTAGGTTTGTCATTTGTAAATCTTCCTTTATTTCCTCTTTTTCTACTGAGCTGTCTATTCCTTTTATGTGTATTACTTTTTTCTTAGCCCCCCCAGATCTTCTCACTTTTTTGTCACCCATCATTTCTCTTATTTTCCTATCATCTCTTCTATGTTCTCTGTTACTCTTACAAGGACTTGTCCCTTAGCTGTCATTTTACCCCCTTTATGCTTTCTAGGGACGCAGTTCCTTTTATTCCTTCTTTCAGCCTCTTTACAGTATCAGCGTATGTGGTTGTCCCCCTTTCTATGACTATTATCTCATCCCGCTTTTCTGATTCTATGTTTTTTGTCCTTTCCCTTTCCCTTTTTGGTGTCCTCAGTTCTAGACTGATATCTTTTCCACGGAACAGTACTTCTAGCATCTTCCGTATTACGCCTGTATTGACACCTTGTGGCTTTATGATTGAGACCTCTTTATTTCCCATCTCTTCCACTATTGTGGTCAGTTCTGTCAGAAGCTCATATATGTCCCTCTGACTTCGTCCGTCCTGTTTTGTAGCATCATGGAACATAATTACAGCACTTGTTTTGTCCGTCTGTCTCCCCTCTTTTGTTTTGATGGTGGTTGCTCGTTCCACTGTCACATATGCTCCTCCTGCGCATGGCATTCTCTCGCCCTTGTTCACTTCTGGGTATCGGCTGAAAACCCTCCTAGTCAGTCTCAGTATGTTTTCTCCTCTCATCACAGAAGTAGACAATACAGCCGGTGGTTCTGTGGAAAATGTCCCCGTGGCCTATCTTTGTCCTTTTGTAGCTGTCCTGCGTCCAGTCCATATTTGATACTTTCAAGAAATCGTCGTAGCTGTCGATCATTTGATCGTCTAATTCAAACCAATGACTATCCTCAGTCTCTTGCTTGTGTAATGTCTTGAGTTCCTTTATTTCCTGTTCTAGTTTTCTAATCTTTTCTTCTTGCTCCTTTTTATAATTTTCGAACTTTTGCTCCATTTCTGTTGGTTTGTTTGTATCATCCCTGTACCTTATTGCTACCCGTTCCATCAGTCCTGGGAGATCAATTAGTAGGTCTTTAATTTGCCGATGCACATTTTGTTTTCCTTCCCAAACTTTACCAACTTATCTATCTTTGTTTTAGTTTCAGATACTCCACTGGTGGCTCTGCTTCAGCAGGTTGAATGACTATCGGACTAGTCAATTTTTCCGCTTCTTTGGTCTCATCAGTGTAGTTTCCGAGTCTTCAACTGTCTTTTCTTTAGGGGTGAAAAACATCTTCCTGTACTTTCATTTTATTGGGAGTCTTAAGTTCTTTTAAAACCCCGGTAGCGTTCGTTTGATTGAGTCCCTTTTTTAAACAGGTCTTCCACCTGTTCCCAGTCTCTCTCAGTATCGTCACACTTTGAACCTCAAAATTCTTTCCTGTTTGTCCTTGATCACTGGGGTCGTCATCCTCAGAGTATGTGGCGTTGCTGACTTTATTTCGTCTTCCTTCTCTCTTCCTTTGTGGACTGCAAAACTTTGCCCCAGAATACGAAGGGCTGCCCTCACCGCCAGAAGACAGCTCGGGAGGATTCTCCATTACTGGTACCCTCCTGGGGTAGATTCTTTTAAATCTTGCTTCAATTTTTCGTACATAACATCTCGAAGTTTGCAGTCCGCCTGCCGGATTATATAAGAGTATCCTCTTGTTCCGCCAGCCGTTTCCTGGTACAGGACCCTTTCGATTCCTCGTCGATCTCATCGGCTCCTGTGCAGTACTGATTGCGCTGCGCATGTGCCACCTCAGGCTAGTTTTGGTCCGCGCCGGGTATTTGATTTCCCCGGTGCCACTCATATCTGAGACATTCCCTATCCGCCACCTGGGGACGCGCCCGATGGGAGACTAGCAACTCCCCACGGGAGACACCTCGCAACCTAACCTAACATAACCTAACCTAACATTTGTACTTAGGACGGGTATTATTCCTTGGGGCATCTATGATGATATTATTCCCTGGGGCATATAGACTAAAGGGAAAATCTTAAAGTAAATCTACTTTTCTACATGTCTCGGGACTGGGTATTTGTGGCCCATTCGTTTTTTCTTATTCCATAACACAAGTGAGTTTGCTACTTACGTATGAGACATCGGTGCAATGTATGTGATTTTCAACCTATCAATGTATGTTTCTACGTATGTATTGTTGGGTTAATTAATGTTAAGAGAGCCTTGAGATATAATTACAAATTCATACTTAATTATTCAATCAAAATGTAACTAAGGCCATTTATGGCCATGTGTCCAATGGTATTTTAACATAAGCCTAAAAAGAGATATTGTTTAGTCTAATTTTTCAGTGTTCATAGCTATTGCGTTAATTAATGTTTACATAGTTTTAATGGATGATTATAAATCCATTGTTTTTAATATTTAATTTTAATATACTGAGGCTATTTATAAAAACAGTATTTGTATATAATAATACTATCTTATATAATGATGAAAGCCACGATAGCCGAGTTGTTGGGTGGTCGGAGTTTCGAGTCGAGATACCAGAGTTCGATCCCCAGGTGGCAGTACCAATGAGTTTTTCAAAAACTTATGTACGAATTTCATCGTTGGCTTGGACATAAAGGCGGCGACGGGCTCACCACCTGTCACGTTGTCCCGAAAATATCTTCGGTGGAGGGTGGGTCAAAGGGACTTAATTGTCTAGACTTGACCTCTGTCTGCCCCTGTATTGGGAATTGCGTGAAGATATTTATATTTATTTATTATTATCTTATATAATAATACTATCTTAACATTGGTTTTAAAAGGGACGTTGTTTTGAAAGATGTTCAGTGTTCAAGTTAAACGGTCAATTATAGTTTACTAAGTTTTAATAGATAATTGTATAAATTAATAGTGAAACATTTAATTTAAATTAATATTCGGCCTATTTATAAAAATGGTACTTTTAATAATATTTCTAATGTAAAAATATTATTTTAACATTGGCTTAAATGGGATGTTAATTAATGAATTCTTTAAATTAATAAATGAATTCTTTACTTATTTAATTTTGTATTATTATTAATTAATATATCTTTCTTCGTCAATGATTATACAACTGTCTGTATTAGAATGTCTCCCGCAAGATGCTGCGACGACCTGCAGAACATTGCGGGAAGTCGATGGGTGCAAATGACACAGGACCTTTCTATGTGGCGATCCTTAGGAGAGGCGTATGTTCAGCAGTAGACTTCTGTTAGACTGTTATGATGACGATGATCATGATAAAGTACATGTCACATGAGATATTGCAATTACACTTTGTTAGATGAAAGGTCATTTATTGAATGAAAACATTTATCGATTGGTCTACCATCTTTAGATGTATGTTTCTGTTTAAATATATTGAGATTTTGATGTTTTATACTTTTTATTTATTTATCTTCACGCACAATCCTGACGGGGTAGCCAGAGAACAGATCGCCAAGTGTCACGATCCCTACATACTTCTTTCGCTTCTTTCAGATTCATCATCTTCTTCATACATGCACGTCTAGGTATCCGAGTACTCTTGACCCTCCTCTCTTCGAGCAATTTGCTAACATGTTCTTCGAAAGTTAGTCTCGGTCTACCTCGACACCTTTTAATATTAACTTTCGCGGTATATATTTTCTTCACCATTCGGTCTTCACTCATTTGCTCAACGTGCCCAAACCATCGAAGCACGCCCTTATCCATTTTTGAGACAAGGTCATCTTTCAAGCCTGCCATATTGCGAATCTCTTCGTTTAGCTTTCGGTCGGCCATGGTAAGGCCGCACATTTTACGAAGTTATCGCATCTCCACTGCATTCAACGTGCTTTTATGCTTCTTCTGGCATACCCAGGTTTCGCTGCCATATAACAAAGTCGGTACCAACACTGCGTTATGTAATGCAAGGCGTGCACTTTTCACAACGCCTTGCCTTTTGATTAACGCAATCAGGGCACCATTGACTTGGTTCCCGGCAGCGACACGCCTGTCCACATCTAAATCACATCTTCCATCCCGGCTAAACGCACTCCCCAAGTATACAATTTCATTCACCTGTTCTAGACATTCCTGATTTACCCAAATTTCGCACTTCGTTCTTTCTTCGTCCCTTTCAAATACCAGAACCTTAGTTTTATTAGCATTCAAACGGAGACCATTAATTTCACATTCTTCTTTCATACACGTGACTAATGCCTGCAGTTCTGCCTCTGATGGTGCTATAAGCACTGCATCATCAGCATAAAGCAGACAATTTACTTTTATGTCACCCAATTTCACACCAAACAGCTATCTTTCAGCTTCTGTAAACAGCTGTCGAGATACAGTATGAATAGCCAGGAAGACATGACACAACCCTGTTTTACGCCCGTTTGGACGCTAAACATGGGTGACAGGTCATGCCCTACCCGCACACAGGCTTTACAGTCACAGTAAAGTGACTGCACAGCCTCAGCAATCGACCATCCACACCATACCCCGGCAACAGTTGCCACATTTTTCTTCCTTACAACCTTATCAAATGCTTTCTCAAGATCACAAAAGCACAGAAAATCTTCTGGTTAGCAGCCAGAAGCTTCTCCGTGATCATGCGGAGAGAAAACATTTGATCCGTGCATCCTCTTCCAGGTCTAAATCCGCATTGTGCCTCCCATACAAATCTTTCCGATTTATCTTGCATCCTACGTGTCAAAACCTTCGAGTAAACTTAACTTGCTAAACTGGTCAAGCTGATCGCCCGATAGCACCCGCAGTCATAATGTGAACCTTTACCTTTATATAAAGGCACAATGACCGCGGATCGCCAATCATCCGGAACAGCTCCCGTTCGCCAGCACAAATTGCACAGCAGATGAAAGCTGTCCCAGACGCGTGGCCACCATACTTGACCATTTCAGCAGTAACTCTGTCTAGTCCCGCAGCCTTACCACATTTCAAACTTCTAATCGCACATTCAATCTCTTTCATACTGATGACCTCAGTGTCATCGAGGTCCAGTCTGGCGTACCAGTCACGGCGTCACCCCGGATCCCTCACACGCATACATCTCTCTGTAAATTCGCTCCATCGCTGCATGACGTCCGATTTTCTGAGAGGACGTCATTGGTTCCCGAAAGCACTTTATTCATTCTTAAGGCTGTCGCACCACTCCGGGTCCTTCCAACCTCTTTCCAGAAGAGTTTGGAGTTCTCCTTGAAGTTGTGCGACAACCTTTCGTCCGCTTCCATTCTACTCCTTTCACGCACTTCCTCAATCAATGCTTTCGTGTTTCTGGAGCTTATATCTTTCTTTCCTCTTCTCTCTCATATCCTTATCATTACTAAGGCCAAGTAGTGTAACCATGCTTTCTTCTTCTTATTTACAGCTTCTTTCACTTCGTCATTCCACCATGCATCACCCTTTTTACTACTACCTCTTTTCACATTTCCACACACGTCTTCCGCTGCACTAACCATTCCATCTCTAAGGCTCTGCCATATTTCTTCACCATTCGGTCTTCACTCATTTGCTCAACGTGCCCAAACCATCGAAGCACGCCCTTATCCATTTTGAGACAAGGTCATCTTTCAAGCCTGCCATATTGCGAATCTCTTCGTTTAGCTTTCGGTCGGCCATGGTAAGGCCGCACATTTTACGAAGTTATCGCATCTCCACTGCATTCAACGTGCTTTTATGCTTCTTCTGGCATACCCAGGTTTCGCTGCCATATAACAAAGTCGGTACCAACACTGCGTTATGTAATGCAAGGCGTGCACTTTTCACAACGCCTTGCCTTTTGATTAACGCAATCAGGGCACCATTGACTTGGTTCCCGGCAGCGACACGCCTATCCACATCTAAATCACATCTTCCATCCCGGCTAAACGCACTCCCCAAGTATACAATTTCATTCACCTGTTCTAGACATTCCTGATTTACCCAAATTTCGCACTTCGTTCTTTCTTCGTCCCTTTCAAATACCAGAACCTTAGTTTTATTAGCATTCAAACGGAGACCATTAATTTCACATTCTTCTTCATACACGTGACTAATGCCTGCAGTTCTGCCTCTGATGGTGCTATAAGCACTGCATCATCAGCATAAAGCAGACAATTTACTTTTATGTCACCCAATTTCACACCAAACAGCTATCTTTCAGCTTCTGTAAACAGCTGTCGAGATACAGTATGAATAGCCAGGAAGACATGACACAACCCTGTTTTACGCCCGTTTGGACGCTAAACATGGGTGACAGGTCATGCCCTACCCGCACACAGGCTTTACAGTCACAGTAAAGTGACTGCACAGCCTTTAGCAATCGACCATCCACACCATACCCGGCAACAGTTCCACATTTTCTTCCTTACAACCTTATCAAATGCTTTCTCAAGATCCACAAAGCACAGAAAATCTTCTGGTTAGCAGCCAGAAGCTTCTCCGTGATCATGGAGAGAAAACATTTGATCCGTGCATCCTCTTCCAGGTCTAAATCCGCATTGTGCCTCCCATACAAATCTTTCCGATTTATCTTGCATCCTACGTGTCAAAACCTTCGAGTAAACTTAACTTGCTAAACTGGTCAAGCTGATCGCCCGATAGCACCCGCAGTCATAATGTGAACCTTTACCTTTATATAAAGGCACAATGACCGCGGATCGCCAATCATCCGGAACAGCTCCCGTTCGCCAGCACAAATTGCACAGCAGATGAAAGCTGTCCCAGACGCGTGGCCCACCATACTTGACCATTTCAGCAGTAACTCTGTCTAGTCCCGCAGCCTTACCACATTTCAAACTTCTAATCGCACATTCAATCTCTTTCATACTGATGACCTCAGTGTCATCGAGGTCCGAGTCTGGCGTACCAGTCACGGCGTCACCCCGGATCCCTCACTAGAATCATCACGCATCTCTCTGTAAAATTCGCTCCATCGCTGCATGACGTCCGATTTTTTCTGAGAGGACGTCATTGGTTCCCGAAAGCACTTTATTCATTCTTAAGGCTGTCGCACCACTCCGGGTCCTTCCAACCTCTTTCCAGAAGAGTTTGGAGTTCTCCTTGAAGTTGTGCGACAACCTTTCGTCCGCTTCCATTCTACTCCTTTCACGCACTTCCTCAATCAATGCTTTCGTGTTTCTGGAGCTTATATCTTTCTTTCCTCTTCTCTCTCATATCCTTATCATTACTAAAGGCCAAGTAGTCTAACCATGCTTTCTTCTTCTTATTTACAGCTTCTTTCACTTCGTCATTCCACCATGCATCACCCTTTTTACTACTACCTCTTTTCACATTTCCACACACGTCTTTCGCTGCACTAACCATTCCATCTCTAAGGCTCTGCCATATTTCTTCCACACATTCTTTCTTAACACCAATGCTGTCCAGCTTTTCGGCTACCCTTGCTTGATATTTATTCCTAGTGTCCGCTTCCTGAAGCTTCCAGCTTCGGATGCTACCGACCGACTGTGGTTCTGGTATCGCCGTCCGGTGGCGCCAACCCGCGAACAGACCCCTAAATCTAGTAATCACTAGGTAGTGATCCGTTCCCAGGTCAGCAACTCGGAACACTCGCGTATCCATCACCTGTTTTCGCAGTCGGTCATCCACCAGGAATAAATCGATCGCCGCCTCTCTCATTCTCTCTTGTTCTAGTATACATATGGATTTTCTTGTGACTAAACATAGTGTTTGTCACAAAGAAGACCCTTTCCTTGCATACAGCCAGTATGAGCTTGCCAGCATCGTTAATCCTTTTATCGCCAAACATTCCAAGCACCGA
Source organism: Sericinus montela (assembly GCA_029286605.1). Taxonomy (NCBI): domain Eukaryota; kingdom Metazoa; phylum Arthropoda; class Insecta; order Lepidoptera; family Papilionidae; genus Sericinus; species Sericinus montela. Next base: position 14,124 of record JAGSMR010000294.1, read on the forward strand.
CTCGTACCCTGGCCGAGCGGTACCAACCCATCCATTCAAATCACCACATGCAACAATTCTTTCGTTTCCTCTAACCAAGTCTAGAACTTCTCTTACATTCTCCCAAAACTCCTCAGCTCAGCTCTGGACGACAGAAGCCACCGGCGCATAAACAGCCAAAAGGAATAACTTCGTCAGTCCCAATTTAAAGCGAACCCAGAGAAGTCTCGAGTTCACAACCTTATATTCAGTCATAACATCGACCAATCGAGACGACAGCAGCACCCTCACTCCTGGCAGGCGCTCTCGCTCTCCGGGACTCCGGACCATGGAGCTAACGCCCCGCCAGGAGCTCTTCAGTACCACTGCCTTCCGCTTGGTCTCCGACAAACACACGACATCTAATTCTCTTTCTTTCATTATTTCAATCAACTCATTCGTCTTATCTATCATGCCTCCTCTAACATTCCACGTGCCAACTCTGCACTCCGTCCTCCACCTTCCGTCGTGTCGGACTGTGCGTGACGGGTGGCGGTCCCCATCGCCGCTTTGCGCGCTGCATTTCACACCAACGGGGACGAACTGGTGTGCGTCGCCTTGGGGGGACGCCCTAACCCTCGTTGGCATGGGTGGGGGCACGCAGCTGTAGAATTGCAGCCCTGAAAGGGCTGGCAGGGGTCGCGACGAGCACGCTTCTACAATGACCCCTTTATACTTTTAGTATTTTATTATTGAATGTGACCTGTCGTATACGCAAATTACACTCATTTTTACTAACATTATCACATGCACACCAGTGTACATATAGATATCGCAATCTCATACTTATTATGCGTTTTCGTGTATCCTTCAACATTAACATTATTAAAACAGAGATAAGTAGCTACTTATAATATCTACAGTGAGGCAGAGTTAGAAGTTTCTAGGATTTAAACTTATAACAACTTCAAGTAGTTTCAAGATTAAAGATTGGCTATCGTGACTTTCTTGGATTGGCTTGTGAAGGCACCTCTAAATACTCAATGTACGTCGGTGCACTTGGACGGCTGTCGCAGTTCCGAGGGCTGGTGCGCGGCAGGAGGGGCAGCGCCCACTCCCGGGACAGGCTGGTGCAGCGTGGAGGAGCAGGTCACAAACTGACCCCGTAGCTTAGTTGCTAGCGACCCCGCCTTCGAAGCTAGGGGTTGATGATTTACATGTGCATACGAATCCTCTCTGTCCGTGAGTGTCTCGAGAGGCGACAGAGGGAGAGCCCTACCTACCCTACCTATCTCGAAAAATACCAGATTAAAATGAGCAAACTGGTGACAAAGCGATCGCCAATCCGCCTGAATGATCGCGAGAAGCCTGTAGAATCAATCCTGAAATGGATTTTCATAGGCTGTTTTTTATGTATATACTCAAACTAACCGCGTTCGTAGCACTATAACACAATGAATACTATCACTGAAATCGGTAGAGCCCGTTCTGTGATATCAGTATCACTTGCAGGATTAGCTCATTTTGTTTGGGCTAGCTCCTAACACCGGTTAAGATAATATACTCGTAAAGATGTGAATAACAGGATATATCAGAGCACTTTGTTACGTAACTGATATCTAGTTCCTAACCATGACATAATTAATATTCTAAATGATGTATAAACATTTAAAACTTGAAGATATTTGCACGTATCCGAGCTGCTGCGCCACTGCACGGAGCCCTGGATCTAGTAACGAAGGATGCGATGCGATATTGAAATTGAGCTGAAACTCTAATTAAAACTATGTCCTTTCCGAACTAAGAAATTGACTAATAATTTGTTGTATTGTGTTATATTTTTAAAATAAATGGAAACTGACATGTTTTAACTGTTTTATTTCTTTAACAATCTACGCCAAAACAACGATAAGCTCGTCGCTACCTGTCACGTTGTCCCAAAATCTTCGGTGAAAGGTGGGTCGGAAGGATTTAATCGTCTAGACTTCTGTCTACCTCTGTATTGGAGGAATGTATGTGAATATGTTTCTAAAATAAAAAGTAGCCTACGATCCCACGTTACACCACAAAAAAATCAGCTTTCTGCCAGTGTAAGTCCCGTTGAAATCGGTCTAGCCGCCTCAGAGATTAGCCGGAACAAACGGACAGACACCTGAAACGTCTGGACCGATTTTGACGGGACTTTCACTGGCGGTAGCTGATGTTGTAAGGTGTAACTAAGGCTAGCATTATTTTAGAAACAATAATTAGGGTTTCGCGTTAACTACAAAACCGCGAGAAGAGCCCCAGGGGGCAGCATTTAGTCGAAGGCTGTTACACAACTAAGCTTACTTACTTAGATGCTGCACCGACAAAAGCTTATGTTACTTTTGACTGAATTTGGAATTATATCTCAAGGCTCTCTTAACATTAATTAACCCAACAATACATACGTAGAAACATACATTGATAGGTTGAAAATCACATACATTGCACCGATGTCCCATACGTAAGTAGCAAACTCACTTGTGCTATGGAATAAGAAACAACGAATGGGCCACAAATACCCAGTCCCGAGACATGTAGAAAAAGTAGATTTACTCTTTAAGATTTTCCCTTTAGTCTATATGTCCCAGGGAATAATATCATGATAGATGCCCCAAGGAATAATACCCGTCCTAAGTACAAATGTTAGGTTAGGTTATGTTAGGTTAGGTTGCGAGGTGTCTGGTAGTGCGATCGCCAATCTGTCTGCCAAGCGTGGCGATTACGGCACGCGAGAGGCCTATGTCCAGCAGTGGACTACTGCAAGCTGTTATGTGTGTACGTTATATAAGTGTAATGTATAAGTCGAAAGTAACATAAACTTTTGTCGGTGCAGCATCTAAGTAAGTAAGCTTAGTTGTGTAACAGCCTTCGACTAAATGCTGCCCCCTGCGGCTCTTCTCGCGGTTTTGTAGTTAACGCGAAACCCTAATTATTGTTTGTAAAATAATGCTAGCCTTAGTTACACCTTACAACATCAGCTACCGCCAGTGAAAGTCCCGTCAAAATCGGTCCAGACGTTTCAGGTGTCTGTCCGTTTGTTCCGGCTAATCTCTGAGACGGCTAGACCGATTTCAACGGGACTTACACTGGCAGAAAGCTGATTTTTTTTGTGGCGTAACGTGGGATCGTAGGCTACTTTTTATTTTAGAAACATATTCACATACATTCCTCCAATACAGAGGTAGACAGAAGTCTAGACGATTAAACCTTCCGACCCACCTTTCACTGAAGATTTTGGGACAACGTGACGGGTAGCGACTAGCTTATCGTTGTTTTTGCGTTGTTAAAGAAAATAAAACAGTTAAAACATGTCAGTTTCATTTATTATAAAAATATAACACAATACAACAAATTATTAGTAAATTTCTTAGTTCGGAAAGGACATAGTTTTAATTAGAGTTTCAGCTCAATTTCAATATCGCATCGCATCGTTCGTGACTAGATCCAGGGCTCCCAATTGGACCTGGTGACGCCGAGGACGTGGGGGTCCGTGCAGTGGCGCAGCAGCTCGGATACCTGGCGAGGAACGTGCAAATATCTTAACGTTTTAAATGTTTATATATCATTTAGAATATTAATTATGTCATGGTTAGGAACTAGGTATCAGTTACGTAACAAAGTGCTCAGATATATCCTGTTATTCACATCCATTCACATCTTTACGAGTATATTATCTTAACCGGTGTTAGGAGCTAGCCCAAACAAAATGAGCTAATCCTGCAAGTGATACTGATATCACAGAACGGGCTCTACCGATTTCAGTGATACTATTCATTGTGTTATAGTGCTACAGACATGATTGGTGCAGGTATATACATAAAAAACAGCCTATGAAAGTCCATTTCAGGATTGATTCTACAGGCTTCTCGCGATCATTCAGGCGGATTGGTGATCGCTTTGTCACCAGTTTGCTCATTTTAATCTGGTATTTTTCGAGATAGGTAGGGTAGGTAGGGCTCTCCCTCTGTCGCCTCTCGAGACACTCACGGACAGAGAGGATTCGTATGCACATGTAAATCATCAACCCCTAGCTTCGAAGGCAGGGGTCGCTATAACTAAGCTACAGGGTCAGTTTGTGACCTGCTCTCCGCGCTGCAGCTGCGCCGTCCGGGAGTGGGCGCTGCCCCCCGCCGCGCACCAGCCCCGGAACTGCGACAGCCGTCAAGTGCACCGACGTACATTGAGTATTTAGAGGTGCCTTCCACAAGCCAATCCAAGAAAGTCACGATAGCCAATCTTTAATCTTGAAACTACTTGAAGTTGTTAAGTTTAAATCCTAGAAACTTCTAACTCTGCCCTCACTGTACATATTATAAGTAGCTACTTATCTCTGTTTTAATAATGTTAATGTTGAAAGATACACGAAAACGCATAATAAGTATGAGATTGCGATATCTATATGTACACTGGTGTGCATGTGATAATGTTAGTAAAATGAGTGTAATTTGCGTATACGACAGGTCATATTCAATAATAAAACTAAAAAGAAACAAAACATCAAAATCTCAATATATTTAAACAGAAACATACATCTAAAGATGGTAGACCAATCGGTAAGTAGCTTGTCATTCAATAAATGACCTTCATCTAACAAAGTGTAATTGCAATATCTCATGTGACATGTACTTCTTATCATGATCATCGTCATCATAACAGTCTAACAAGTCTACTGCTGAACATACGCCTCTCCCTGAGTTCTTATGAAAGGTCCTGTGTCATTTTGCACCATCGACTTCCCGCAATGTTCTGCAGGTCGTCGCAGCATCTTGCGGAGACATTCTAATACAGACAGTTGTATAATCATTGACTAAGAAAGATATATTAATTAATAATAATACAAAATTAAATAAGTAAAGAATTCATTTATTAATTTAAAATTCATTAGTTAATTTATAATATACTTAATATAATATACTTTATAGAAATATGTATATATATCAACAAAAATCAAATTACTATATACTCTTTCAAAAGGGTGTACAAATATTTTTGGAACTTGGAAGTAGAATTTTATATTCTTTTTCTCCAATGTACATATACAAGCAAATAAATAAATAAATACGTTAATATGACACCTAAGACTGAGGGTGATCGTGCCCGACTAATATCTAGAAAGAGTTAATGTGTATTTCCAACATTATAAAAATTTCTTTCGCCTGTTTATCTCACTAGGGAATGGGCTCTGTGTCAATGAACGAATTTAAATTCTTATTCAATGAATAAATACACACACTGTTGTCAAGGTTCAGACAAATCAAAATCAAACTTAGACTTCAATAAATGTTTATTGATCCATACTAACAACATTAATTAAAATATGAAAACAAATGTAGTTTTTTAATTGTATGTTGCGTCTAACTTCAAACATGGTTGCAGCATCGAATACTGAGCTGATTTCAATACAACATCCTTGCAAGCCAATGTTAAAATAAAATTTTACATTAGAAATATTATTAAAAGTACCATTTTATGACAGGCGAATATTAATTTAAATTAAATGTTTCACTATTAATTTATACAATTATCTAGTAAAACTTAGTAAACTATAATTGACCGTTTAACTTGAACACTGAACATCTTTCAAAACAACGTCCCTTTTAAAACCAATGTTAAAATAGTATTATTATATAAGAAATCTTATTACAAATACTGTTTTTATAAATAGCCTCAGTATATTAAAATTAAATATTAAAACTATGGATTTATAATTATCCATTAAAACTATATAAAACATTAATTAACGCAATAGCTATGAACACTGAAAAATTAAATAATATCTCTTTTTAGGCTTATGTTAAAATACCATTAGAGCATATTACATAAATGGCCTTAGTTACATTTGGATTTAATAATTAAGTATGAATTTGTAGTATATCTCAAGGCTCTCTTAACATTAATTAACCCAACAATACATACGTAGAAACATACATTGATAGGTTGAAAATCACATACATTGCACCGATGTCTCATGCGTAAGTAGCAAACTCACTTGTGCTATGGAATAAGAAACAACGAATGGGCCACAAATACGGTCGAGACATGTAAGAAAAGGAGAAATGATTTACTCTTTAAGATTTTCCCTTTAGTCTATATGTCCCAGGGAATAATATCATGATAGATGCCCCAAGGAATAATACCCGTCCTAAGTACAAATGTTAGGTTAGAACATGTTAGGTTGGGTTGCGAGGTGTCTGGTAGTGCGATCGCCAATCGCTCTTTAGAAAGCGTGGCGATTACGGCACGCGAGAGGCCTATGTCCAGCAGTGGACTACTGCAAGCTGTTATGTGTGTACGTTATATAAGTGTAATGTATAAGTCAGTAACATAAACTTTTGTCAGTGCAGCATCTAAGTAAGTAAAAGCTTAGTTGTGTAACAGCCTTCGACTAAATACTGCCCAAACTCTTCTCGCGGTTTTGTAGTTAACGCGAAACCCTAATTATTGTTTGTAAAATAATGCTAATAGATTACACCTTACAACATCAGCTACCGCCAGTGAAAGTCCCGTCAAAATCGGTCCAGACGTTTCAGGTGTCTATTGTCCGTTGTTCAGCTAATCTGAGACGGCTAGACCGTTCAACGGGACTTACACTTTTAACTTGAAAGCAATGCAGCTGGCGTAACGTGGGATCGTAAACTGCACATTTTGAAACATATTCACCTTCCCCATTCCTCAATACAGAGGTGACAGAAGTACAGACGATTAAATCCTTCCGACCACCTTTCACCGAAGATTTTGGGACAACGTGACGAGTGGCGACCCTGGCTTATCGTTGTTTTTTGCGTAGATTGTTAAAAGAAATAAAACAGTTAAAACATGTCAGTTTCCATTTATTATAAAAATATAACACAATACAACAAATTATTATTAAATTTCTTAGTTCGGAAAGGACTGCTAGTTTTGTTGAGTTTCAGCTCAATTTCAATATCGCATCGCATCGTTCGTGACTAGATCAGGGCTCCCAATTGGACCTGGTGACGCCGAGACGTGGGGGTCCATTGCAGTGGCGCAGCGGCTGGATACCTGGCGAGGAACGTGCAAATATCTTAACGTTTTAAATGTTTGTATATCTGTTTAGAATATTAATAATGTCGCGGTTAGGAACTAGGTATCAGTTACGTAACAAAGTGCTCAGATATATCCTGTTATTCACATCCATTCCACATCTTTACGGTATATTATCTTAACCGGTGTTGGAGCCTGGCCCAAACAAAATGAGCTGACCTGCAAGTGATACTGATATCACCAGAACGGGCTCTACCGATTTCCGGTGTTGATACTATTCATTGTGTTATAGTGCTACGAACGCGGTTGGTTTGAATATACATAAAAACAATATGAGAATCCATTTCAGGATTGATTCTGCAGGCTTCTCGCGATCATTCAGGCGGATTGGCGATCGCTTGTATATCAGTTGCTCATTTTAATCCTGGTATTTTCGAGATAGGTAGGGTAGGTAGGGCTCTCCTCTGTCGCCTCTCCAGAGACTTGCTCACGGACAGAGAGGATTCGTATGCATATAAATCATCAACCCCTAGCTTCGAAGGCAGGGTCGCTAACAACTAGCTACAAGGGTCAGTTTGTGACCTGCTCCTCCACGCTGCAGCTGCGCCGTCCCGGGAGTGGGTGCTGCCCTCCCGCCGCGCACCAGCCCCGGAACTGCGACAGCCGTCCAGTGCACCGACGTACATTGAGTGTTTGGGGTGCCTTCACAAGCCAATCCAAGAAAGTCACGATAGCCAATCTTTAATCTGAAACTACTTGAAGTTGTTATAAGTTTAAATCCTAGAAACTTCAACTCTGCCTCACTGTACATATTATAAGTAGCTACTTATCTCTGTTTTAATAATGTTAATGTTGAAGATACACGAAAACGCATAATAAGTATGAGATTGCGATATCTATATGTACACTGGTATTGCATGTATGATAATAGTAGTAAAAATGAGTGTAATTTGCGTATACGACAGGTCATATTCAATAATAAAAACTAAAAAGTATAAAACATCAAAATCTCAATATATTTAGAAACAGAAACATACATCTAAAGATGGTAGACCAATCGATAAATGTTGTCATTCAATAAATGACCTTTCATCTAACAAAGTGTAATTACAATATTATCTCATATGACATGTACTTCTTATCCCATGATCATCGTCATCATAACAGTCTAACAAGTCTACTGCTGAACATACGCCTCTCTAAGGATCGCCACATAGAAAGGTCCTGTGTCATTTGCACCATCGACTTCCCACCGTGTTCTGCGGGTCGTCGCAGCATCTTGCGGGAGGCGATCTAATACAGACAGTTGTATAATCATTTAGCTGACTAAGAAAGATATATTAATTAATAATAATACAAAAATTAAATAAATAAAATTCATTTATTAATTTAAAGATTCATTAGTTAATTTATAATATATAATATAATATACTTTATAGAAATATATATATATATCTAACAAAAATCAAATTGCTATAATACTCTTTCAAGGTGTGTAAATATTTTTAAGAACTTAAAATGGGAATTTTATATTCTTCTTTTCTCAATGTATGTACATATACAAGCAAATAAATAAATAAATACGTTAATATGACACCTAGAACTGAGGAGTGATCGTGCCCGACTAATGTCTAGGAAAAGAGTTAATATTGTATTTCCAACATTATAAAAATTTCTTTCGCCTGTTTATCTCCGCTAGAGATAGACTCTGTGTCGATAGACAATTTAAATTCTTATTCAATTAATAAATATACACATACTGTTGTCAAGGTTCAGACAAATCAAAATCAAACTTAGACTTCAATAAATGTTTATTGATCCATACTAACAACATTAATTAAAATGAAAACAAATGTGGTTTTTTAATTGCTTATGTTGCGTCTAACTTCAAACATGGTTGCAGCATCGAATACCCCAGGCTAGTTTGTCAATACAACATCCCTTTTAAGCCAATGTTAAAAATAAAATTTTTTACATTAGAAATATTGATAAAAGTACCATTTTATAAATAGGCCGAATATTTAATTTAAATTAAATGTTTCACTATTAATTTATACAATTATCTAGTAAACTTAGTAAACTATAATTGACAGTTTAACTTGAACACTGAACATCTTTCAAAACAACGTCCTTTAAAACCAATGTTAAGATAGTATTATTATATAAGAAATCTTATTACAAACACTGTTTTTAAATAGCCTCAGTATATTAAAGTTAAATATTAAAAACAATGGATTTATAATTATCCATTAAAACTATGTAAACATTAATTAACGCAATAGCTATGAACACTGAAAAATTAGACAAAATAATATCTCTTTTTAGGCTTATGTTAAAATACCATTGGACACATGGCCATAAATGGCCTTAGTTACATTTGGATTGAATAATTAAGTATGAATTGTAGGCTATCTCAAGGCTCTTAACATTAATTAACCCAACAATACATAATGACACATTGATAGGTTGAAAATGCATACATTGCACCGATGTCTCATACGTAAGTAGCAAACTCACTTGTGCTATGGAATAAGAAACAACGAATGGGCCACAAATATCAGTCGAGACATGTAGAAAAAGTAGATTTACTCTTTAAGATTTTCCTTTAGTCTATATACCCCCAGGGAATAATATCATCATAGATGCCCAAGGAATAATACCCGTCCTAAGTACAAATGTTAGGTTAGGTTATGTTAGGTTGGGTTGCGAGGGTGTCTGGTGGTGCGATCAGCAATCTGCCTGCCAAGCGTGGCGATTACGGCACGCGAGGCCTATGTCAACAGTGGACACTGCAAGCTATTGTGTGTGTACGTTATATAAATTAAATGCTTATAAGTCGAAAGTAACGCAAGCTTTTGTCGGTGCAGCATCTAAGTAAGTAAGCTTAGTTGTGTAACAGCCTTCGACTAAATGCTGCCCCTGCGGCTCTTCTCGCGGTTTTGTAGTTAACGCGGAAACCCTAGTGTGTTTCTAAAAATAATACTTTGTATGGTTACACCTTACAGCATCAGCTACGCCGTGAAAGTCCCGTCAAAATCGGTCCAGACGTTTCGGGTGTCTGTCCGTTTGTTCCGGCTAATCTGAGACGGCTAGACCGATTTCAACAGGACTTACGCACAACGAAAAGCTTATTTTTTGTGGCGTAACGTGGGATCGTAGGCTACTTTTATTTTTTAGAAACATATTCACTATATTCCTCAATACAGAGGTAGACGAAGTTAAATCCTTCCGACCCACACCTTTCACCGAATTTTGGGACAACGCGTGACAGGTAACGAGCTTATCATTGTTTGCGTAGATTGTTAAAGAAAAAACACTTAAAACATCCGGTTTCCATTTATTATTATAAAAATATAACACAATACAACTAATTATTAGTCAATTTCTTAGTTCGGAAAGGACATAGTTTTAATTAGAGTTTCAGCTCCAATTTCAATATCGATCGAAGAAAGTCACGATAGCCAATCTTTAATCTTGAAACTACTTGAAGTTATAAGTTTAAATCCTATAAACTTCTAACTCTTACTCACTGTACGCATATATAAGTAAAACTACTTTATCTCTGTTTTAATAATGTTAATGTTGAAGAAGATACGAAAACGCTTAATAAGTATGAGATTGCGATATCTATATGTACACTGGTGTGCGTAATATGTGATATTAGTAAAAATGGTGTAATTTGCGTATACGACAGGTCATATTCAATAATAAAAACTAAAAAGTATAAAACATCAAAATCTCCAATATATTTAAACAGAAACATACATCTAAAGATGGTAGACCAATCGATAAATGTTGTCATTCAATAAATGACGCTAAATAACAATTAATTGCAATATCTCATATGACATGTACTTCTTATCATGATCATCGTCATCATAACAGTCTAACAGAAGTCTACTGCTGAACACGCCTCTCCTAAGGATCGCCACATAGAAAGGTCACCAATAATGTTCACCCATCGACTTCCGCAATGTTCTGCAGGTCGTCGCGGCATCTTGCAGGGAGACGATCTAACCACGAACGGTTGTACTGTAATCATTGACTAAGAAGATATAGTAATTAATAATAATACAAAAATTCTGTCAAGTAAAAGATTCATTTATTAATTTAAAGAATTCATTAGTTAATTATAATATACTTAATATAATATACTTTACAGAAATATATATATATATCAACAAAAATCAAATTGCTATATACTCTTATAGGGTGTGTAAATATTTTTAAGAACTTAAAATAGAATTTTATATTCTTTTCTTTTCAATGTATATTACATATACAAGCAAATAAATAAATAAATACGTTAATATGACACCTAGAACTGAGGGTGATCGTGCCCGACTAATATCTAGGAAAGAGTTAATATTGTATTTCCAACATTATAAAATTTCTTTCGCCTGTTTTTATCTCCGCTAGAGATAAGACTCTGTGTCGATAGACGAATTTAAATTCTTATTCCAATTAATAAATATACACATACTGTTGTCAAGGTTCAGATAAATCAAAATCAAACAGACTTCAATAAATGTTTATTGATCCATACTAACAACATTAATTAAAATATGAAAACAAATGTAGTTTTTAATTGTATGTTGCGTCTAACTTTCAAACATGGTTGCAGCATCGAATACCCCCAGGCTAGTTTGTCAATACAACATCCTTACCCGGCCAATGTTAAATAAAATTTTACATTAAATATTATTAAAAGTACCATTTTTTATAAATAGGCCGAATATTAATTTTAAAATTGATGTTCCTATTAATTTATACAATCATCTAATAAAAACTTATTAAACTATAATTGACCGTTTAACTTGAACACTGAACATCTTTCAAAACAACGTCTCTTTAAAATGATATTAAGATTGTTATTATATAAGAAATCTTATTACAAATACTATTTTATAAATAGCCTCAGTATATTAAAATTAAATATTAAAACAATGGATTTATAATTATCCATTAACTATATAAACATTAATTAACGCAATAGCTATGAACGCACTGAAAATTAGACAAAACAATATCTCTTTTTGAAACATGATAAAATACCATTGGACACATGGCCATAAATGGCCTTAATTACATTTGGATTGAATGAGTGAAATGAATTTGTAATTATATCTCAGGGCTCTCTTAACATTAATTAACCCAACAATACATACGTAGAAACATACATTGATAGGTTGAAATCACATACATTACCGATGTCTCATACGTAAGTAGCAAACTCCACTTGTGCTATGGAATAGAAACAACGAATGGGCCACAAATATCAGTCGAGACATGTAGAAAAGTGATTTACTCTTTAAAGATTTTCCCTTTGGTCTATATGCCCCAGGGAATAATATCATCATAGATGCCCAAGAGAATAATACCGTCCCTAAGTACAAATGTTAGGTTAGGTTATGTTGGAGTTAGGTTGCGAGGTGTCTGGTGGTGCGATCGCCAATCTGTCTGCCAGCGTAGCGATTACGGCGCACGAGGCCTATGTCCTGCAGTGTGGACTACTGCAAACTGTTATGTGTGTACGTTATATAGAATTATGATATATAAGTCGGTAACGCATAAACTTTTGTCAGTGCAGCATCTAAGTAAGTAAGCTTAGTTGTGCTTAACAGCCTTCGACTAAATGCTACTGCCCCTGCGGCTCTTCTCGCGGTTTTGTAGTTAACGCGAAACCCTAATTATTGTTTGTAAAATAATGCTAGCCTTAGTTACACCCACAACATCAGCTACCGCCAGTGAAAGTCCCTGTCAAAAATCGGTCCAGACGTTTCAGGTGTCTGTCCGTTTGTTCCGGCTAATCTCTGAGACAGCTAGACCGATTTCAACAGGACTTACACTGTGGCTTGATTTTTTAATAACGTAACGTGGGATCGTAAACTACTTTTATTTTGAAACATATTCATACATTCCTCCAATACGAGAGGTAGACGGAAGTCTAGACGATTAAATCCTTCCGACCCACCTTTCACCGAAGATTTTGGGACAACGTGACAGGTGGCGACGAGCTAATCGTTGGTTTTGCGTAGTTGTTAAAGAAATAAAACAGTTAAAACATGTTCAGTTTCCATTTATTATATAAAATATAACACAATACAACAAATTATTAGTAAATTTCTTAGTTCGGAAAGGACATAGTTTAATTGGAGTTTTCAACTCAATTCAATATCGCATCGCACCGTTCGTGACTAGATCCAGGGCTCCCAATTGGACCTGGTGACGCCGCGGACGTGGGGGTCCGTGCAGTGGCGCAGCAGCTCGGATACCTGGCGGAACGATGCCAAATATCTTAACGTTTTAAATGTTTATATATCATTTAGAATATTAATTATGTCATAGTTAGAACTAGGTATCAGTTACGTAACAAAGTGCTCAGATATATCCTGTTATTCACATCCATTCACATCTTTACGAGTATATTATCTAACTGGTGTTAGGAGCTAGCTCAACAAAATGGAGCTAATCCCTATAAGAGATTACCGATATCACAGAACGGGCTCTACCGATTTCCAGTGGATACTATTCATTGTGTTATAGTGCTACGAACGCGTTAGTTTTAGTATATACATAAAAAACAGCCTATGAAACTCCATTTCAGGATTGATTCTACAGGCTTCGCGATCATTCAGGCGGATTGTTGGCGATCGCTTTGTCACCAGTTTGCCTATTTTAATCTGGTATTTTCGAGATAGGTAGGGTAGGTAGGGCTCTCCTCTGTCGCCTCGAGACACTCACGGACAGAGAGGATCGTATGCACATGTAAATCATCAACCCCTAGCTTGAAGGGTCGTAGCAACTGCTTACGGGGTCAGCTTCAGACCTGCCTCCACGCTGTAGTTGTGTTCGTCCCGAGTAGGGCGCTGCCTCCCGGGACGGAGAGTATTTAGAGGTGCCTTCACAAGCCAATCCAAGAAAGTCACGATAGCCAATCTTAATCTTGAAATTACTTGAAGTTGTTATAAGTTAACTTAGAAACTTCTAACTCTGCCTCACTGTACATATTATAAGTAGCTATTTATTCTGTTTTAATAATGTTAATGTTGAAAGATACACGAAAACGCATAATAAGTATGAGATTGCGATATCTATATGTACACTGGTGTGCATGTGATAATGTTAGTAAAAATGAGTGTAATTTGCGTATACGACAGGTCATATTCAATAATAAAAAACTAAAAAGTATAAAACATCAAACTTCAATATATTTAAACAGAAACATACATCTAAAGATGGTAGACCAATCGATAAATGTTGTCATTCAATAAATGACCTTTCATCTAACAAAGTGTAATTGCAATATCTCATGTGACATGTACTTTATCATGATCATCGTCATCATAACAGTCTAACAGAAGTCTACTGCTGAACATACGCCTCTCCTAAGGATCGCCACATAGAAAGGTCCTGTGTCATTTAAACCTGACGATTTCTCGCAATGTTCTGCAGGTCGTCGCAGCATCTTGCGGGAGACATTCTAATACAGACAGTTGTATAATCATTGACTAAGAAAGATATATTAATTAATAATAATACAAAATTAAATAAGTAAAGAATTCATTTATTAATGTAAAGAATTCATTAGTTAATTTATAATATACTTAATATAATATACTTTATAGAAATATGTATATATATCAACAAAAATCAAATTGCTATATACTCTTTCAAGGTGTGTAAATATTTTTAAGAACTTAAAATGGGAATTTTATATTCTTTTCTCCAATGTATGTACATATACAAGCAAATAAATAAATAAATACGTTAATAAGCACCTAGAACTACAGGGTGGTGTGCCCGACTAATGTCTAGGAAAAGGAGTTAATATTGTATTTCCAACATTATAAAAATTTCTTTTCCTTATGTTCCGATATCTCCGCTGAGGGAATAGACTTAGCGTAAATGGGCAATTTAAATTCTCTTATTTCAATGAATAAATACACGCATACTGTTGTCGAGTTCAGACAAATCAAATCAAACTTAGACTTCAATAAATGTTTATTGATCCATACTAACAATAATAATTAAAATACTTAAAGAAAACAAATGTAGTTTTTTAATTGTATGTTGCGTCTAACTTTAACATGGTTTGCAACTCGAATACCCCCAGGCTGGTTTGTCAATACAACATCCTTTTAAGCCAATGTTAAAAATAAAATTTTTACGTTGAAATATTATTAAAATTACCATTTATAAATGAGGCCGAATATTAATTAAATTAAATGTTTCACACTATTAATTTATACAATTATCTAAATAAAACTTCTTAGCAATAAACTATAATTATTACGTTTTAACTTGAACACTGAACATCTTTCAAAACAACATCCTTTTAAAGCCAATGTTAAGATAGTATTATTATATAAGAAATCTTACAAAATACTGTTTTATAAATAACTCAAGTATATTAAAGTTAAATATTAAACAATGGATTTATAATTATCCATTAAAACTATAGTATTAATTAACGCAATAGCTATGAACACTGAAAAATTAGACAAAACAATATCTCTTTTTGAAACATGTTAAGGACCATTGGAACATGGCCATAAATGGCCCAGCAGATTACATTTGGATTGAATAATTATGTATAATTTGTAATTATATCTCAAGGCTCTCTTAACATTAATTAATAACATAATACATACGTAGAAACATACATTGATAGGTTGAAAATCACATACATTGCACCGATGTCTCCTTTACGTAAGTAACGACTCACTTGTGCTATGGAATAAAACAACAGATGGGCCACAAATATCAGTCCGAGACATGTGAAAAAGGCCCGATTTACTCTTTAGATTTTCCCTTTAGTCTATGCCCCAGAGAATAATATGTCATCATAGATGCCCCAAGGAATACCGTCTAAGTACAAATGTTAGGTTAAGGTTATATTGCGATTTGAGTTGCAGGTGTCTGGTAGTGCGATCGCCAATCTGTCTGTAAGCCGTGGCGATTACGGCACATGACCTATGTCAACAGTGGACTACACCAAGCTGTTATGGCGTGTACGTTATATAAATTATGTAATGTATAAGTCGAAAGTAACATAAACTTTTTGTCGGTGCAGCATCTAAGTAGGCCAGCTTAGATTTGTGTAACAGCCTTCGACTAAATACTTACACGGCTCTTCTCTTGGTTTTGTAGTTAACACTTGGCCCTAATTATTAACACAAAATAATGCTGGCCCTTAGTTACACCTTACAACATCAGCTACCGCCAGTGAAAGTCCCGTCAAAATCGGTCCAGACGTTCAGGTGTCTGTCGTTTGTTCCGGCTAATCTGAGACAGCTGGGCCGATTTCAACAGGATTTCCCCTTAACAAACTGTTTTTTGTGGCGTAACGTGGGATCGTAGGCTACTTTTTATTTTGAAACATATTCACTCCCCATTCACTCCAATACAGAGGTAGACAGAAGTCTGACGATTTCCGTCCTTCCGGCCACCTTTCACCGAAGATTTTGGGACAACGTGACAGGTAGCGACGAGCTTATCGTTGTTTTGCGTAGATTGTTAAAGAAATAAAACAGTTAAACATAGCCAGTTTCCATTTATTATAAAAATATAACACAATACAACAAATTATTAGTAAATTTCTTAGTTCGGAAAGGACATAGTTTTAATTAGGGTTCAGCTCAATTTCAATATCGCATCGCATCGTTCGTGACGGTCCAGGGCTCCCAATTGGACCTGGTGACGCCGAGGACGATGGGGTCCGTGCAGTGGCGCGGCAGCTCGGATACCTGGCGAGACGTGCAAATATCTTAAGTTTAAATGTTTATATATCATTTAGAATATTAATTATGTCATGGTTAGGAACTGGGTATCAGTTACGTAACAAAGTGCTCAGATATATCCTGTTATTCATCCATTCCGCTTTACAGAATGTGTTGTCTTAAACGGTGTTAGGAGCTAAGCCCAAACAAAATGAGCTAATCCTGCAAGTGATACTGATATCACCAGAACAGGCTCTACCGATTTCCATTGATACTATTCTGTACAACCATTTGTTCTTTCTGAACATGAGTTGGTTGAGTATATACATAAAAACAACCTATGAAAGTCCATTTCAGGATTGATTCTAAGGCTTCTCGCGATCATTAAGGCAATTGGTGATCGCTTGTCACCAGTTGCTCATTTTAATCTGTTATTTTTCGAGATAGGTAGGGTAGATGGGGCTCTCCCTCTGTCGCCTCTCAGGGGTGCTCACCGGACAGAGAGGATTCGTATGCACATGTAATCATCAACCCCTAGCTAGAAGGCGGGGTCAACTAGCAACTAAGCTACAGGGGTCAGTTTGTGACCTGCTCCTCCACGCTGCAGCTGCGCCGTCCCGGGGTGGGCGCCCCCTCACGCCGCGCACCAGCCCCCGGAACCGACAGCCGTCCAGGTACCGACGTACATTGAGTATTGAGAGGTGCCTTCAAAGCCAATCAAAAGAAAGTGCGATAATGATCTTTAATCCCAAACTACTTGAAGTTGTTATAAATTTAAATCACAAACTTCTAACTCTGCCCTCACTGTACATAGTATAAGTAGCTACTTATCTGTTTTAATAATGTTAATGTTGAAGATACCTGAAACGCATAATAAGTATAAGTTGCGATATATATATATGCATGGTGCATGTGATAATGTTAGTAAAATAGTGTAATTGCGTATACGACGGGTCATATTCAATAATAAAAAACTAAAAGTATAAAAATAAAAATCAATATATTTAAACGAAACCCATCTAAAGATGGTGAACCAATCGATAATGTTGTCATTCAATAAATGACCTTTCATCTAACAAAGTGTATTTACTATTATCTCATGTGACATGTACTTCTTATCATGATCATCGTCATCATAACAGTCTAACAGAAGTCTACTGCACAGACATACGCCTCTCCTAAGGATCGCCACATAGAGAAAGGTCCTGTGTCATTTGCACCCATCGACTTCCACGTGTTCTGCAGGTCGTCGCAGCATCTTGAGACATTCTAATACAGTTGTATAATCATTGACTAAGAAAGATATATTGATGTATGCAAAATTAAATAAGTAAAATTCATTTATTAATTTAAAAATTAGTTAATTTATAATATGTAATATAATATACTTTATAGAAATATATATATATCAACAAAATCAAGTACTATATACTTTCTTTTCAAGGTGTGTAAATATTTTAAGAACTTCAAATAGAATTTTATAGTCTTTTCTCCAATGTATGTACATATACAAGCAAATAAATAAATAAATACGTTAATATTGAGCACCTAAGGGCAGGAGTGATCGTGCCGACAATAACTCTGGGAAAAGAACCCAATATTGTATTTCCAACATTATAAAAATTTCTTTCGCCTGTTCCGATATCTCCATGAGATAGACTCTGTGTCGATAGACGAATTTAAATTCTTATTCAATGAATAAATACACGCATACTGTTGTCAAAGGTTCAGACAAATCAAAATCAAACTTAGACTTCAATAAGTGTTTATTGATCCATACTAACAATAATATTAAAATATGAAAACAAATGCTGGTTTTTAATTGTATGTTGCGTCTAACTTCAAACATGGTTTGCAGCATCGAATACCCCCCAGGCTAGTTTGTCAATACAACATCCTTACCCAAGCCAATGGTAAAAATAAAATTTTTACATTAAATATTATTAAAATTACCATTTTTATAAATAGGCCGAATATTAATTTAAATTAAATGTTTCACTATTAATTTATACAATTATCTAGTAAAAACTTAGTAAACTATAATTGACCGTTTAACTTGAACACTGAACATCTTTCAAACGTCCACTTGCAAAATATTAAAGATAGTATTATTATATAAGAAATCTTATTACAAATACTGTTTTATAAATAGCCTCAGTATATTAAAGTTAAATATTAAAACAATGGATTTATAATTATCCATTAAAACTATATAAACGATGAGTGTACTTATAATATTTATGAACTTATGAAAAATTAGACAAAACAGCCTCTCTTTGGGCTTCATATTTAAAATACCATTGGAACATGGCCATAAATGGCCTTAGTTACATTTGGATTGAATAATTATGTATGAATTTGTGAGGTATATCTCAAGGCTCTCTTAACATTAATTAACCCAACAATACATACGTGAAACATACATTGATAGGTTGAGAAATCACATACATTGCACCGATGTCTCGCGTAAGTAACAAACTCACTTGTGCTATGGAATAGAGAAACAACGAATGGGCCACAAATATCCAGTCCCGAGACATGTAGAAAAAGTAGTTACTCTTTAAGATTTTCCCTTTAGTCTATATACTTTGAGAATAATATCATCATAGATACCCAAGGAATATTACCGTCCTAAATAAGTACAAATGTTAGGTTAGGTTATGTTGAGTTAGGTTGCGAGGTGTCTGGTAGTGCGATCGCCAATCTGTCTGCCAAGCGTGGCGATTACGGCACGCAGGGGCTATGTCCAGCAGTGGACTACTGCAAGCTGTTATGTGTGTACACGTTATATAAGTGTAATGTATAAAGTCGAAAGTAACATAAACTTTTGTCAGTGCAGCATCTAAGTAAAATAACTTAGATTTGTGTAACGGCGCTAAAACTAAGTGTCTGCCCCCTGCGGCTCTTCTCGCGGTTTTGTAGTTAACGCGAAACCCTAATTATTGTTTTCTAAATACTTTGTAGTTACACCTTACAACATCAGCTACCGCCAGTGAAAGTCCCGTCAAAATCGGTCCAGACGTTTCAGGTGTCTGTCCGTTTGTTCCGGCTAATCTCTGAGACAGCTGACCGATTTCAACAGGACTTACACTGGCGAAAGCTGAGGCCCAGCGTAACGCGTGGGATCGTGAAGCTACTTTTTGTTTGAGAAACATATTCATTCCTCCAATACAGGGTGGGCAGAAGTCTAGACGTTAAATCACTTCCGACCACCTTTCACCGAAGATTTTGGGACAACGTGACAGGTAGCGACGAGCTTATCGTTGTTTTGCGTAATTGTTGAAAATAAAACGGATTCACAAAACATGTGGTTTCCATTTAATATAAAAAATATAACACAATACAACAAAATTATTAGTAAATTTCTTGATTCGGAAGGACATGGTTTTAATTAGGTTTCTGGCTCAGATTTCAATATCGCATCGCATCGTTCGTGACTGGATCCCAGAGATACAGTGATTGGACCTGGTGACGCCGAGGGACATTGAGGGGTCACGTGCAGTGGCGCAGCAGCTCGGATACCTGGCGAGGAACGTTGCAAATAATAAAGTTTTTAAATGTTTATATATCATTGGGGAATGTGGTGTAATAAAGCGGTTGGGAACTGGGTATCAGTTACGTAACAAAGTGCTCAGATATATCCTGTTATTCATCCATTCCACATCTTTGATGTATTATCTTAAGCAGTTGTTGGGCCTACAGCCCAGGCAAAATGAAACTAATCCTGCAGAGTGATACTGATATCACCAGAACGGGCTCTACCGGTTTCAGTACTATTATTTGTGTTATAGTGCTGAACTTTTGATTTGGTTGAGTATATACATAAAAAACAGCCGGTCCATTTCAGGATTGATTTGCAGGCTATACGCGATCATTCAGGCGGTGGTGATCGCTTTGTCTGGTTGCTCATTTTAATCTGGTATTTTCGAGATAGGTAGGGTGGGTAGGGCTCTCCCTCTGTCCTCTCGAGACACTCACGGACAGAGGATTCGTATGCGTATTTCGCCGTCATCAACCCCTAGCTTCGAAGGCGGGGATTCGCTAACAACTAAGCTACAGGGTCGGTTGTGACCTGCTCACTCACGCTGCAAGCTGCCGTCAGGGTGGGCGCTGCCTCCGCCGCGCACCAGCCCCGGGACACCGACAGCCGTCCAGGTGCACCGACATACATGAGTATTTAAGTGCTTCAACAATCCAAGAAAGTCACGATAACCAATCTTTAATCTTGAAACTACTTGAAGTTGTTATAAATTTAAATCCTACAAAACTTCTAACTCTGCCCTCCTGTTTTATATTATATAAGTAGCTACTGTCTCTGTTTTAATAATGTTAATGTTGAAGATACGAAAACACTATAATAAGTATGAGATTACGATATCTATATATACAGTGTGCGTAGCGATAATGTTAGTAAAAGTAGGTGTAATTTGCATGTCGACAGGTCATTTCATTTAATAAAAAACTAAAAGTACAAAACATCAAAATATAATATATTTAAGAAGCGAAACGCGTCTAAAGATGGTAGACCAATCGATAAATGTTGTCATTCAATAAATGACCTTTCATCTAACAAAATGTAATTGCAATATCTCATGTGACGCCTTACTTCCTTATCATGATCCTCGTCATCAACAGTCTAACGAAGTCTGCTGCTGGCGAACATACGCCTCTCTAAGGATCGCCGCATAGAAAGATTCCTGTGTCATTTGCGCCATCGACTTCCGCAATGTTCTTTTGGTCGTCGCAGCATCTTGCAGAACATTCTAATACAATTTGATTTATTATAATAATACAAAATAAATAAGTAAAAATTCATTTATTAATTTAAAATTCATTAATTAACATCATTTGACCAATGTTAAAATAATATTTTTACATTAAATAATATTAAAAGTACCATTTTTATAAATAGATAAAGATAATTTAAATTAAATGTTTCACTATTAATTTATACAATTATCTATTAAAACTTGGTAAACTATAATTGACCGTTTCCAACTTGGTTACTAGACATCTTTCAAAACAACGTCCCCTTTTAAAACCAATGTTAAGATAGTATTATTATATAAGATAATTATTATTATATACAAATACTGTTTTATAAATATCCTCAGTATATTAAAATTAAATATTAAAAACAATGGATTTTATATTATCTATTACATATGTAAGTATTAATTCACTTACTTGAAAAGTATTATAGTTACTGAAAATTAGACAAAACAATGTCTCTTTTTGAGCTTATGTTAAAATATACCAGCTGGAACATGACACCCAATGGCAGATTACATTTGGAATGATGATAATTTGTAATTATATCTCTGTTCTACAACATTAATTAACCCAACAATACATACGTAGCTTGTACATTGATGATTTAATCCATAAATTACCAGTATTCTCATACGTAAGTAACAAACTCATGTGCTGTAGATTAAGAAGCAACAGATGAATTACAAATACCCAGTCCCGAGACATGTAGAAAAAGTAGATTTACTCTTTAAGGTTTCCCTTTAGTCTATATGCCTGAAGAATAATATCATCATAGATTGAGAATAATACCGTCTAAGTACAAATGTTGGGATTTGGGTTATGTTAGGTTAGGTTGCGAGGTGTCTGGTGGTGCGGTCTTAATCTGCAAGCGCGTGGCGATTACGGCGCAGAGAGCCTATATGTCCAGCAGTGGACTGCACAGCTATTGCTCAACCATGTGGATATGTAAGTGTAGTATATAAGTCAGTAACATAGCTTTGTCCATTAACATCTAGTAAGTAAGCTTAGTACATGAGTATTTAGGGTGCATACACAAGCCAATCCAAAGAAGTCCACGATAACCAATCTTGAATCATTAAAGTTAGCTCATTTTGTTTGGGCTAGCTCTAACACCGGTTAAGATAATAGACTCAGCTCTAGATGTGAATGGATGTGAATAACAGGATATGTCAAACACTGTTTGTACCCTGATGTCTAGTTCTTTCACTGACATAATTAATATTCTAAATAAAATATAAACAATTTAAAACTTTAGAATATTTACGTTTCTCGCCTGGTATCCGAGCTGCTGCATAACACGGACCCCTACCTCCTCCAGCGTCACCAGGTCAATTGCGGGGCCCTGGATCTGGTCACGAACGGTGCGTGCGATATTGAAATTGAGCTAAAACTCTAATTAAAACTATAATATTTCCGAACTAATAAATTTAATAATTTGTTGTATTGTGTTATATTTTATAATAAATAAAACTGACATGTTTTAACTGTTTTATTTCTTTAACAATCTGCAAGCAACGTGATAAGCTCGTCGCTACCTGTCACGATTATCCGTCTTGGTGAAAGGTGGGTCGGAAGATTTAATCGATATAGACTTCTCTACCTCTGTGTCAGAATGTATGTGAATATGTTTCTAAAATAAAAGTAGCCTACGATCCCACGTTACATACAAAAATCAGCTTTCTGCCAGTGTAAGTCCGTTAATCGGTCTAGCCGTCTCAGGGTGCGGGCAGACAAACGGACGAACACAGAAACGCCTGGACCGATTTTGACGGGACTGCTGGCGGTAGCTGATGTTTATGAGTGTAACTAAGGCTAGCATTATTTTTAGAAACAATAATTGGGGTTTGGCGTTAACTGCAAAACCGCGAGAAGAGCCGCGGGGGCAACATTTAGTCCGAAGGCTGTTACTGGCTGACACTTACTTAGATGCTGCACCGACAAAAAGCTTGTGTTGCTCTGTATACATTGTATATAACGTACACACAGCAACGGCTTTTGATGGTCACTTGGACATGGGCCTCGCGTTGCCGTAATCGCCACGCTTGGCCCCAGGCAGTTGGCGATCGCACTGGGCTGCCTCGCAACCTAACCTAACATGACCTAATCTAACATTTTAATATGGGACGTTATTATTCCTTGGGGCATCTATGATGATATTATTCCTGGGACATATAGACTAGGGAAATCTTAAAGAGTAAATATACTTTTCTACATGTCTCGGGACTGGGTATTGTGTCTGATATAACGGGTCAATTATAGTTTACTAGGTTTTTGCCCCTGAATAATTGTATAAATTAATGGTGAAACATTTAATTTAAATTAATATTCGGAGATAAAGCAGGCAGAAAAATTTTTATAATGTTGGAAATACAATATTAACTCTTTTCTAGACATTGATCGGGCACGATCACCTCAATTCTAGGTGTCATATTAGCGTATTTATTTATTTATTTATTGTTGCTTGTATATGTACATACATTGGAGAAAAGAATATAAAAATTCCCCATTTTAGTTCTTAGTATTTACTTGGAAATTATATAATTTGATTTTGTTTGATATATATATATATTTCTCCCTCAAAATCCTATTATCATCAAAATCCTCATCCCTCAAAATTAAGCACCAGAGGAAAGTAAATTCTAGAATTAATAAATGAATTCTTTATAATTTATATTATTATTAGTAATTAATATATCTTTCTTAGTCAATAATTATACAACTATCTGTATTAGAATATCATATACCCTAGATGCTGGTTGGGATTTAGGTCATAGATTTGGGATTGGGATTGGGTTAGGTTGATTGAGTTACAGGTTCAAGTTGGGTTTTTTTTCTCTTGCACCAACAGCAGGAGATCAGGGCCTTTGTTATTCTTTTATTGTGTATTTTCCAAGTGTTTATTTTTCTGTACTTGTCAATTGTTAACTCACACGTTATTCTACGTAGTTTTCTCCTATGATGTGTACTGTGCATTTATATTTACATTTAACGTTGGAACATGTCGCCTCCTTTTGTATATGTTACAGTTTTACTAATATTTACTTATTTTTATTACAACTTTATTTGCTACATACTTACAGTATTTTATAAACCTATTTCTAATTTCTTATCTACTTATTGTATGTGCTTCTTCTGTCTTCCTTGTTTTCGTCTCAATTTCTTTCTACCTCATTTCTTACTTTACTATATATGGGACATAGGCAGTCTAAGTTCGGTTTCATACAATGAGTAGCTTCGCAACATCGGAAAGAATATTTTAGTAGTCGTTGCCATCCTTCCTCCCTATAGCGCGTCTTCCACTCGTTGATCCTGTTTCCTCTGGATTTGGCTCTTGAAGAAACTGGGCATTGTCGTGATTAAATACAATCTTTTAATTTTATGATGCCTCAACTTTGCTAATTGGTCCTGCTCTCGTTTCCTTCCATCAGCGTGAGCTTTGCAATAAAGTGTAACCCAGTTTGCCTGTCTTGAAAATTTTCTTTATATTTTCTACAATATTTAACTAATGGACGGAAGGAATCACCTTGGATTGTTGTCTGAAGAGCAGACTGGAGTCGCACATATATTGCAACTTTGTGCAGAGTCTTGGAGCGCGAATTTATAGCTTCAAGCAGAGCCAGAAGTTCCGGGCCTGGTAAACAGTGCAAATGTCCCAATTTTAGTTTGCGGGTACTGATCTCAGAGGCATCTTTCCAAACTGGCCAGAGCCGCGCCAACTTTCCCTTCCATTTTACTTCCATCAGTAAAGATTTTTATTCCCATTGTTCTGTCGGTTAATTTCTGCACTATTGCCCAGACAAAGAAATTCCAGCTCCACCTGATCCGTGATGTGATGCTCTCATACGGTACTTCTTCTCTAGCTCTCTGTCCCCTACTACCTGCTGTGAAAACCTTTATTTCATAGCGTGCTGCTTCCTGGACTTAGATCCAATGGAAGCAGTCCAGCCAGTGCAGGGCTGATTTCAGAGACACCGTTTTATAAGCTTTGGATTATTTTCTGCATTGGAAAAGCCGCGTTGCGTCGTATCGAGCAACTTTTATTTTAATTTTATTTGTTGCGAACGCCCAAGCACCAGCCGCATACATAACTATCGGTTCTACCACTGCAATATATAGTCCTAATTATCACCGGGTTCAGCCTCAGTGTATCTTAGCGGCCCTCGACAGCTGACTGTACAGGTTTTGTGCCTTACGGCATACATTAAGGACATCTAAGGATATCAGGCTCCCCCCATCCATGCTCAGAACTGGCGAATCATGTTTTAACTTATTTGTTATTAATACGGCCTTTAGCTTCATGGCGCAAATGTGAGTTTATTTTAATTCCCCAATTCCGAACATGGGCAAGTGCAGACGGTTTTTCTTCTACTTCTATTGCCGTATCCTCGAGAAAATCAGGACTACATCGTCCGCGAACGCTTGATAGTGTCTCTTTTCTTGCAGCTCCTTAAGAAGCGGGATTCAGCAGTAAGTTCCAGAAGGTTAGGTTAGGTTAGGGTTAGAAGTGAAGTTAGTTAGGTTAGGTTAGGTTAGTTATCGGCGGCCCTGATATAACTCCGTGCTGATGTTAGCGACAACAATGGTGAGGTCCTTGGATCTCAATGTCCGCTTAGTCGTCCAACGAAGACAGGAGACGTTCGGTTGAGGGATCTCGACGACGCCGTCAGTCTTTCTTCGAGCTAAGCAACGCGGTCGCAGAAGCAGGAGGTTGCCCAATAGAAGAGATAAAAGTAGAGCGATCCGCCAGACATCCTAGTATGGGGACATGTTGGTTGCGTTGTCCGGTCACAACAGTCCGCAAATTAGCGGCGCTGCTAAGCGGATAAGTGTTGGTTGGGGCTCAGCTCGGTGGATATTGGAGGCCCAGACCCATGCACCACTTCCGGTGCTTGGAAAGGGACGTGTTGGTAGCCGGTGCTGGCAACAGCATAAACAGAGAGGATCCGATGTTACGCCTGTGAGCGTGGTCTGGGGCAAATCAGTGCACAGCGTCGGTACTGAAATGCCCACTGTGTTCCGAACAGGACGTCCAGCAAATCACAGGCTAGGAAAAAGGTGTGGCTCGTCCGCAAAAAGCAGAGCGTAAGCCGAATAACACCTACAGCCCGCAGAAACGTCGACAGCGGCAGATGCAAGACTGGGCCGTGGGCTCGGAAATGGAGGTCGTTGAGATCTCACCTTCCGTCCCTAAAGTCTCCAGGGCAACCTGAACCACTGCCGCCCCTTTATGCGCAAGATCTGCTTACGCAGACCATAGCGGGCGGGTTGCCCTAGCAGTAGTGGCGGAACCTTACGTCGTTCTGAATACATCCCCGCTGGTCAGGTGACGACTCGGGGTTCCCGTAACCATCTACTAAGGGGACGGAGAAGGTGCCTGCACCTTGGCCAGAAAGGGCAGGGCTTTGTTGCGGTGCAATGAGACTTCCATGGCCCATCCTCAGGCTGTTACGTCTCTCCCAACAGGTCACTCGCGACCTGATCTGTACCTTGATGGGGTGGCAAACTGCATTCGCAGGTGATGTGTCAACCTCGTCCATTGATTATCCTGGGACTTCAGTACACGCTAAGGCATGGGGAAACCCAGAGATAGTCCGAGGAGAGATTTTTAAAAGAATGGGCGGCTGGTCTTGACCTCCGACTCATAATCGAGGGTCAATAGCGCGTTGCGATGGCAGGGGAGTCGGTCGTGGACTTAACATGGGTGACTCCTTCTGCGATACGTCTGGTGTCAGGTTGGCGGGTCGCAGAGGAGTCAATTACGTTATCGGACCACCGTTACATCGCTTTCGGTATGACATTCCGGCCTGATACCATGACTAGCCGCCGCGGCTGCCCGCCGCGACGCTGGTGTCTAAAACAGTTGAATCGAGACATGGTCGAAGCTGCCGCCACCGTTGCGGCATGGCCAGATATCACCGAAGAGGTTTCGTCTGACCCAGAGAAGAAGCGAACTGGTTTCGGGGAACAATGACACGAATCTGCGATGTGTCAATGCCCCGGACCAGTCACCCCAAACGCAGAGACTGTGTACTGGTGGTCGGCAGAAATTGCAGGACTGCGCGCAATCTGTTTGCAAGTAGACGCGGTACACCAGAACCGAAGGAGGGAAGGCAAGCTCCGGCCGAAGAGGTAGCCAGACGCTATACGAGGCATACCGAGCGGCTACAAAGGCGTTGCAGATTGCAATTGCCAACGCCAAGTCTCGGTCCCTGGCGCCAGGCTCCTGGAGGGCTCCAGCAGAGATCCGTGGGACGTCCATACACCGGTTGGTACTGGGCAAGCTCCGACATTGGATGCCACCTCTAACGAAACCCTTGATCCGGAGCTGCTGGGAAGAGTGATCAATACACTTTTCCCAGCGGGCCCGTCAAGTCCCTCTGCCACCTTCGAAGTTCGTTGGAGTGGCATGATGAGATGCGGGTAATGCCGTACAGGAGTTGGACCGAGCCGTTGGCCGCTTGCGAGGCCGAAACACAGCTCAGGACCCGACGGAATGCCAGGTGGTCTGGATGCTGAGTCTAGCTGCAACAGGGACAGACTACAGAGGCAGCTGTTCACCAACTGCCTCCACACCGCCGTTCCCTTCGGCCTGGAGAGGAAACCAAATTGGTCCTCTTAAAAAGGAAGCAGGGCCGCAGTTCTCCCTCTGCGTATCGTCCCATTTGCCTGTTGGACGAGATTGGCAAATTGTTCGAGAGGATTCTTGCTTTTCGTCTCCAACGGGCATCTGTCGCGTGTCGGTCCAGATCTCGCGAAAGCCGGTTCGGCTTCCGACAAACGTTCGACCATAGACGCGTTTTCGCGTCGCTCGTTGTCGGAGCAGGCGGTGTCGGGGTGGGTGGCACTGGCAATTAGCTTGGACATTGTCAATGCCTTTGCTCCTGCCTGGGAAGCAATCAGAGGGGCTCGCCTGCATCAAGTGCCCCCCTATCTGCAAGGCGTGATCGCGGACTGCTTGCGCGACAGGTACATTTATTACGTGGACAAAGACGGAAAAAAGGTCCGGAGGGAGATCCAGTGCGGTGTTCCACAGGTTCGGTACTGGGCCCATTACTGTGGAACATGGCGGCGTATGACATGATTTCTGCGTGGTCGACCTTCCGCTAGCATCAAGGTTGTTTTGCTGTGCAGACTGACACCGCAGTAGTCGCTAGCGGGAACACGTTGAGAGGACCAAGGGCTCTCGAGCAGGGGTGAAATCGTCGTCGCCAGAATTCACAGTTGGGATTAGAAATAGCGCCGCACAAGACCGAGGCGCTATGGTTCCTAAATTGCCCAGGGCGGGGAACCACCGACTCGTGTGTCCGGTAGGTGGGTCTGAAGTCAGGTAGGGGAGGCGCATGAAATATCTGGGCCTCTACTGGACGATCGCGCTGGGAAAGCTAGAGGCACTTCAGGCGCCTAGTTCCCCGAATAGAGGGTGGCGGATGCTGTGCATAGACTGCTGCCAAATCTGGGGACCGGGTGAAAGTTCGCCGCCTCTGCCGGAGTCGTCCGTCCGGCACTTTATGGAGCGCCGGTGTGGGCAAAGGCTAGCCATCCGCCGATGTGGAACTAAATCTACGGTGTGCGGCGACGGATAGCCGCCCACCTGTGGTTCAATGCGAGGGGATATCCGCACGATATCCTTCCGAGGCGGCTTAACTGTCCTGGCTCTTTCGCTTTCCGCCCTTGGATATACTGGCGGAAATGGATGCGCGGAGTGTGTAACCGAATACGCATCCGCCGCCAGGATGGTGATAGCGAGCCGGTAAGGGCGTTCGAGGCCGATGGCGGCGAGACGTCAGAATGCCTTCGAGACGTGGCGTGTTCGAAAAACTGATGAAAGAGCGACACGCGCGCAGACGCGTCGTCGGGCGTTCCTGCCGGTCTTCGAGGCCTGGCTCCAGCGACCGGAAGGAAGACTCACCTACAGACTTACACAGGTGCCACCGGACATGGCTGTTTCGGTGATTATCTGTGTAGATCGGACGTCGGGCGACGGCGAGACTGTTTCCATTGCGGTGGGACGATCCGGACTCTGCATCGCCCGCTTTTCTCGGGGTTTGCCCAGCATGGAAGCAGAGCGGAGTATCCTGGTGAGCCGCATTGGACGAAACCTCTCCCCTGCCAGCAGTCGTGTCAGCGTTACAGGCGGGGATTCGGCATGGGGGCCGTAGCCGCTTTCTGTGAGACCGTGATGGCCCAGAAGGAGGCTACTGAGCAGGATCGAGAGGACAGATCCCGCTCGGTAGAAGAGACCATCAAGGCGCAGGTTATTGCACGTCACGGCCCTCTAACAATGGTGTTCCCTACCGAAACGGGGCCTCAAGAGTCGCGGGCGCCCGGGGCGCGAGCTCGAATGCTCATTAAAGCGACTCTGAGGCGGGTGAAACTCGACGGTCTCGAGCCACTGTGCTAACACCACCTTGAGGGATTCTGGGGCAACATTGTTGCTCCCGGGAGGCTATCTTAGCCAAGCGTGGAGGGGCCACGGTTGCGTTCGAACGGAGATCCCGTGACCCTTCTCAACGCTGATGGTGACCACCGTGGGGTTTTAGTCGGTGGGAGTCCGACATAGCTGACTCTCTTCGGGCTGGGTATCCATAATCAAGTTTCCCCACGATAAAAAAGTTAGGATTGGAGGTTAGGTTAGAGTTAGGTTAGGTTAGCGGCGACAACAATGCAGGAGGTCCTTTGGATCTCGTGTCCGCGATAGTCGTCCAACGAAGACAAGGAGACATTTCGGCTGGGGATCTCGACGACGCCGTCAGCCTTCGGAGCTCGCTAACGCGGTCGCAAGCAGGAGGATTTGCTCAATAGAAGAGAGATAAAAGTAGGGCGATCCGCCGACATCCACTAGTATGGGGACATGTTGGTTGCGTTGTCCGGTCTGCCAGTCCTAGGTGGCGGCTGCCGGCGGATAAGTGTTGGTTGGGGCTCAGCTCAGTGGTGGACATATTAGAGCCCAGACCCATGCACTGCTTCGAGGAGGTTGGAAGGGACATGTTGTTGTGTTGTACAACAACGCATAAACCAGGGGATCGATGTACGCCTGTAGTGAGCGTGGTCTGGGGCAAATCAGTGCACAGCGTCGGTACTGGAAATGCCACTGTGTTCAGACTTAGGACGTCAGCAAATCACAGGCTAGGAAAAGGTGTGGCTCGTCCGCAAAAGCAGGCGTAAACCGAATAACACCTCTGGCTTCCGCAGAAACGTCGACAGCGGCAGATGCAAGACTGGGCCAAGTGGGCTCGAAATGGAGGTCGTTGAGATCTCACCTTCCCGTCTAAAAGTCACCAGGGCAACCTGAACCACTGCCGCTATGCACCAAGATCTGCCACAGACCATGGCCAGGCGGCAGGTTTGCCCTGGCAATAATGGCGGAACCTTACGTCGTTCCTGATCATCCCCGCTGGTCAGGTGGACAGCCGTCCAAGTGCACCGACGTACATAGAGTGTTTAGAGGTGCCTTCTGGTCACGCTAAACCAATCCAAGAAAGTCACGATAGCCAATCTTTAATCTTGAAACTACTTGAAGTTGTTATAAGCTTAAATCCTAGAAACTTCAACTCTGCCTCACTGTACATATTATAGTAGCTACTTATCTCTGTTTTAATAATGTTAATGTTGAAGATACACGAAAACGCATAATAAGTATGAGATTGCGATATCTATATATATATATAGACTAGTGTGCATGCAGTAATGTTAAGTAAAATAGATTATAATTTGCGTATATGACAAGGTCATATTCAGCCATAAAATACTAAAAAGTATAAAACATCAAAATCTCAATATATTTAAACAGAAACATACATCTAAAGATGGTAGACCAATCGACAAATGTTGTCCACATTCAATAAATGACCTTTCATCTAACAAAGTGTAATTGCAATATCTGATGACATGTGCTTCTTATCCATGATCATCGTCATCATGACCAGTCTAACAGAAGTCTACTGCTGAACCGCCTCTCTGAGATTGCTTCACAAAGGTCCTGCTGTCCTTCCCGCACCATCGACTTCCCGCAATGTTCTGCAGGTCGTTGCAGCATCTTGCAGGAGAACATTCTAATACAGACAGTTGTATAATCATTGACTAAGAAAAAATATTAGTTAATAATAATACAAAATTAAATAAATAAAGAATTCATTAATTAATTTAAGAATTCATTAATTAATTTATAATATACTTAATATAATATACTTTATATGATATGTATATATATCAACAAAAATCAAATTACTATATACTCTTTCAAGGTGTGTAAATATTTTGCGAAGAAACAGTGCACCGACGTACATAGAGTGTTTAGAGGTGCCTTCTGGTCACGCTAAACCAATCCAAGAAAGTCACGATAGCCAATCTTTAATCTTGAAACTACTTGAAGTTGTTATAAGCTTAAATCCTAGAAACTTCAACTCTACATAGAGT
>JAGSMR010000295.1:0-48978 GCA_029286605.1 Sericinus montela
TTAGAGGTGCCTTCTGGTCACGCTAAACCAATCCAAGAAAGTCACGATAGCCAATCTTTAATCTTGAAACTACTTGAAGTTGTTATAAGCTTAAATCCTAGAAACTTCAACTCTGCCTCACTGTACATATTATAGTAGCTACTTATCTCTGTTTTAATAATGTTAATGTTGAAGATACACGAAAACGCATAATAAGTATGAGATTGCGATATCTATATATATATATAGACTAGTGTGCATGCAGTAATGTTAAGTAAAATAGATTATAATTTGCGTATATGACAAGGTCATATTCAGCCATAAAATACTAAAAAGTATAAAACATCAAAATCTCAATATATTTAAACAGAAACATACATCTAAAGATGGTAGACCAATCGACAAATGTTGTCCACATTCAATAAATGACCTTTCATCTAACAAAGTGTAATTGCAATATCTGATGACATGTGCTTCTTATCCATGATCATCGTCATCATGACCAGTCTAACAGAAGTCTACTGCTGAACCGCCTCTCTGAGATTGCTTCACAAAGGTCCTGCTGTCCTTCCCGCACCATCGACTTCCCGCAATGTTCTGCAGGTCGTTGCAGCATCTTGCAGGAGAACATTCTAATACAGACAGTTGTATAATCATTGACTAAGAAAAAATATTAGTTAATAATAATACAAAATTAAATAAATAAAGAATTCATTAATTAATTTAAGAATTCATTAATTAATTTATAATATACTTAATATAATATACTTTATATGATATGTATATATATCAACAAAAATCAAATTACTATATACTCTTTCAAGGTGTGTAAATATTTTGCGAAGAAACTTCAAATAGAATTTTATATTCTTTTCTCCAATGTGTACATATACAAATAAATAAATAAATAAAATACTTTCCCCCCAAAGCTAGTTTGTCAATACAACATCCTTGCAAGCCAATGTTAAAATATTTTTACATTAGAAATATTATTAAAAGTACCATTTTATAAATAGACGATATTAATTTAAATTAAATGTTTCTATTAATTTATACAATTGTATCTATTAAAACTTAGTAAACTATAATTGACCGTTTAGCAGACACTGAACATCTTTCAAAACAGCGTCCCTTTTAAAACCAATGTTAAGATAGTATTATTATATAAGAAATCTTCTTACAAATACTGTTTTTATAAATAACCTCAGTATATTAAAATTAAATATTAAAAACAATGGATTTATAATTATCCATTAAAACTATTAACTAAACATTAATTAACGCAACAACTATGAACACTGAAAAATTAAACAAAAACAATATCTCTTTTTTGAAACATGTTAAAATACCATTGGACACATGGCCGCCAAATGGCCTTAGTTACGCTGGATTGAATAATTAAGTATGAATTTGTAATTATATCTCCCAAGGCTCTCTCTTAACGTTAATTAACCCAACAATACATACAGAAACATAAATTATTAGGTTGAAAATCACATACATTGCACCGATGTCTCATGCGTAAGTAGCAAATTCACTTGTGTTGTGGAATAAGAAACAACAGATGGCCACAAATGCTGATCCAGAACATGTAGAGAAAAATGAATTAACTCTTTAAGATTTTCCTTTAGTCTATAACGCCGGGAATAATATCATCATATAGATGCCCCAAGGAATAATACCCGTCCTTAGGCCTGGAAATATTTAGGTTGGGTTATGTTGGGTTGGGTTGCGGGGTGTCTGGTAGTGCGATCGCCAATCTGCCTGCCAAGCGTGGCGATTACGGCACGCTGTTATGTGTGTACGTTATATAAGTGTAATGTATAAGTCGAAGTAACATAAGCTTTTGCCGATGCAGCATCTAAAGAAGGGGGCGCTTAGTTGTAACAGCCTTCGACTAAATGCCTTTTGCAGCTCTTCGCGGTTTTGTAGTTAACTTTTGCGAAACCCTAATTATTGTTTCTAAAAATAATGCTGGCCTTAGTTACACCTTACAACGTCAGCTACCGCCAGTGAAAGTCCCGTCAAAATCGGTCCGGACGTTTTTTCTGGTGTCTGCATCGCGTTGTTCCACGGCTGACCTCTGAGACGGCTAGACCGATTTCAACGGGTTTTACACTACAGCAGAAAGCTGATTTTTTAATGGCGTAACATGGGATCATCCCAGAGCCACTTTTTATTTGAAACATATTCTATATATTCCTCCAATACAGTGGTAGACAGAAGTCTGAACTGGTCAATCTCCTTCGACCACGCTTTCACCGAAGATTTTGGGACAACGTGACAGGTAGCGACAGGCTTATCGTTGTTTTTACGTAGATTGTTAAAAGAAATAAAACAGTTAAAACTCTCAGTTCCGCATTTATTTTAAAAATATAACTTTAATACAAAAATTATTAGTAATTTTTCTTAGTTCGGAAGGACATAGTTTTAATTAGAGTTTCAGCTCAATTTCAATATCGCATCGCATCGTTCGTGACTAGATCCAGGGCTCCCAATTGGACCCCAAGCGGTGGCGCAGCAGCTCGGATACCTGGCGAGACGACCTGGAAATATCTTAACATTTTAAATGTTTATATATCTCATTTAAAATATTAATTATGTCATACAGTTGAGGAACTAGACATCAGTTACGTAACAAAATGCTCTGATATATCTGTTATTCATCCATTCACATCTTTACAGTATATTATCTTAACCGGTGTTAGGAGCTAGCCCAAACAAAATGAGCTAATCCTGCAAGTGATACTGATATCACAGAACAGGCTCTACGATTTCAGTGATACTATTCATTGTGTTATATAGTGCTACGAACGCAGTTAGTTTAACAGATTAGCGATCAGCTTTGTCACCAATTTGCACATTTTAATCTGGTATTTTCCGAGATCAGTAGGTGAGTAGAATTAGAGTAGGGCTCTCCCTCTGTCGCCTCTCGAGACACTCACGGACAGAGAGGATTCGTATACATGTAAATCATCAACTGGCTTCGAGGCGGGGTCGCTGGCAACTAAGCTGCGGGATCGGTTGTGACCTGCTCCTCCACGCACAGCTGCGCCGTCGGGGGTGGGCGCTGCCCCTCCGCCGCGCACCAGCCCCGGAACTGCGACAGCCGTCAAGTGCACCGACGTACATAGAGTATTTAGAGGTGCCTTCTAGAGCCGAAATCAAGAAAGTCACGATGGCAATCTTTAATCTTGAAACCTTCACCGAGTTGTTATAAGTTTAAATACTGGCTTTAACTCTGCCACCTCACTGTACATATTATAAGTAGCTACTTATCTCTGTTTAATGATGTTAATGTTGAAAGATACACGAAAACGCATAATAAGTATGAGATTGCGATATCTATATGTAGACTGGTGTGCATGTGATAATGTTAATAAAAATAGGTATAATTTGCGTATATGACAGGTCATATTCAATAATAAAATACTAAAAAGTATAAAACTCCCAAAATCTCAATATATTTAAACAAACATACATCTAAAGATAGTAGACAATCGACAAATGTTATACATTCAATAAATGACCTTTCATCTAACAAAGTGTAATTGCAATATCTGATTAGACAGCTAGCCACTTCCATCATGATCATCGTCATCATGACAGTCTAACCGAAGTCTACTGCTGAACATACGCCTCTTCTAAGGATCGCCGTAGAAAGGTCTGTGTCATTTTGCACCATCGACTTTTTCCGCAATGTTCTGCGGAATTCGTCGCAACATCTTGCAGGAGACATTCCTAATACAGACAGTTGTACAATCATTTGAAGCTAAGAAAAATATATTAATTAATAATAATACAAAATTAAAAAGTAAAGAATTCATTAATTAATTTAAAGAATTCATTAGTTAATTATAATATACTTTATAGAAATAATATATATATATCAACAAAAATCAAATTGCTATATACTCTTTCCAAGGTGTGTAAATATTTTTAAGAACTTCAAATGGGAATTTATATTCTTTTCTCCAATGTATGTACATATACAAACAAATAAATAAATACCCCCCGGCTGGTTTGTCAATACAACATCCTTTTAAGCCAATATTGAAAACCATGTTTTACATTAGAAATATTATTAAAAAGTACACCATTTTTTTATAAATAGGCCGAATATTAATTTAAATTAAATGTTTCACACTATTAATTTGCTTCACAATTTATCTATTAAAACTTAGTAAACTATAATTGACCGTTTAACTTGAACACTGAACATCTTTCAAAAACAACGATACGCTTTTAAAATATGCAATGTTAAGATAGTATTATTATATAAGAAATCTTATTACAAATACTGTTTTTATAAAATGACCCTCAGTATTAAAATTAAATATTAAAAACAATGGATTTATAATTTACATCAGGCCCAAACTATGTAAACATTAATTAACATATTAGCTATGAACACTGAAAAGATTAGACAAAAACTTGACTATCTCTCTTTTGAGCATGTTGTTAAAATACCATTGGACACATGGCCATAAATGACATAGTTACATTGGATTGAATAATTAGTATGAATTTGTAATGATATCTCAAGGCTCTCTTAACGTTAATTAACCCAACAATACATACGTGAAACATACATTGATAGGTTGAAAATCATACATTGCACCGATGTCTCATTTTGCGTAAGTAGCAAAACTCACTTGTTATGGAATAAGAAACAACGAATGGAGCTACAAATACAGTCCGAGACATGTAGAAAAATGAATTTACTCTTTAAGATTTTCCTTTAGTCTATATGCCCCAAGGAATAATATCATCATAGTCCCAAGGAATAATACCCCCGTCCTTAGTACAAATGTTAGGTTAGGTTATGTTAGGTTAGGTTGCGAGGTGTCTGGTAGTGCGATCGCCAATCTGCCTGCCAAGCGTGGCGATTACAGCACGCTGTTAATAATATTACGTTATATAAATTAATGTAAGTCGAAAGAGAGCTAACATAAGCTTTTGCCGATGCAGCATCTAAGAAAGTAAGCTTAGTTGTGTAACGGCCTTCGACAAATGCTGCCCCCCCCTGCGGCTCTTCTCGCGGTTTTGTAGTTAACGAAACCCTGATGTGTTTCTAAAATAATACTGGCGCCCAGTTACACTTCTAGTAGCTACCGCCAGTGAAAGTCCATCAAAATCGGTCCGGACGTTTCTGGTGTCTGTCCGTTTGTTCCGGCGGCTAATCCTGAGACGGCTGGGAACCAATTCAACGGGTTTACACTGGCAGAAAGCTGATTTTTGTGGCGTAACGTGGGATCGTAGGCTACTTTTTATTTTAGAAACATATTCCATATATTCCTCAATACAGTGGTAGACAGAAGTCTGAACGATTAAATCTTCCATTACTTTCACGAAGATTTTGGGACAACGTGACAGGTAACGACTTGAGCTTATCGTTGTTTTGCGTAGGTGTTAAAGAAATAAAACAGTTAAAACATGTCAGTTTCCATTTATTTTAAAAATATAACACAATACAAAAATTATTATTTAAATTTCTTAGTTCGGAAAGGACATAGTTTTAATTGGGTTTCAGCTCAATTTCAATATCATCGCATCATTGTTGATAGGTCCAGGGCTTATTGGACCGTGCAGTGGCGCAACCCCGGCTCCGGATGCACCTGGCAGGGCATTGATATCTTAACGTTTTAAATGTTTTATATCCATTTCACAAATATTAAATTATATGTCATGGTTAGGGCAGACATCCAGTTACGTAACAAATACTCCTGATATATCTGTTATTCATCCATTCACATCTTACAGGTATATTGTAACCGGTGGTAGGAGCCAATGACAAAATGAGCTAATCACCAAGTGATACTGATATCTGGAACAGGCTCTACGTTCAGTGATACTATTCATTGTGTTATACCTGAACAGTTCGTTTGTGGATTAACGATCCTTTTGTCACCAGTTTGCACATTTAATCTGGTATTTTCGAGATCGGTAGGGTAGGTAAGGTAGTGAGGGCTCTCCATCGCCTCTCCAGACACTCACAGGACAGGAGAGGATTCATGTCATGCATGTAAATCATCAACCCCTAGCCTTCGAAGGCGGGTCCTTCTTGCTCAACTGCAGGGTCAGTTTGTGACCTGCTCCTCCACTGCCGCTGCGTCCAGGGTGGGCGCTGCCCCCTCCACTGCACCAGCCCCGGAACTGCGACAGCCGTCCAAGTGCACCGACGTACATAGAGTATTTAAGTTTCTTCACAAGCCAATCCAAGAAAGTCGTGGCAATCTTTAATCTTAGAAACTATGAAGTTGTTATAAGTTTAAATACTAAACTTCCTAACTCTGCCCTCACTGTACATATTATAGTAACTATATCTCTGTTTTTAATGATGTGTTAATGTTGAAGATACACGAAAACGCATAATAAGTATGATTGCGATATCCTGTGTAGACTGGTGTGCATGTGATAATGTTAGGCGGGCGGTGTAATTTGCGTATATGACAGGTCATATTCAATAATAAAATATAAAAGTATAAAACATCAAAATCTCAATATATTTAAACAGAAACATACATCTAAAGATGGTAGACCAATCGACAAATGTTGTCATTCAATAAATGACCTTTTCTGCATCTAACAAAGTGTAATTTAATATCTGATTAGACATGTACTTCTTGTCATATCATCATCATCAAGCAGTCTAACAGAAGTCTACTGCGAACATACGCGCCTCTTCTAAGGATCGCCATAGAAAGGTCCTGTGTCATTTGCACCCATCGAGCTTCCGCAAATATTTACGGGTAAAATCTTGACATCTTGCGGAGACGATCTAATACAGACAGTTATATAATCATTGACTAAGAAAAATATATTAATTAATAATAATACAAAATTAAAAAAGTAAAGAATTCATTAATTAATTTAAAGAATTCATTAGTTAATTATAATATACTTTATGATATATCAACAAAAATCAAATTTACTATATACTCTTTCAAAGTTAAATATTTTTAAGAACTTCAAATGGGAATTTTATATTCTTTTCTCCAATGTGTACATATACAAACAAATAAATAAATAAATACCCCAGCTAGTTTGTCAATACAACATCCTTTTAAGCCAATGTTAAAATAATATTTTTACATTAGAAATATTATTAAAAGTACCATTTTATAAATAGGCCGAATATTAATTTAAATTAAATGTTTCACTATTAATTTATACAATTATCTATTAAAACTTAGTGAAAACTATAATTGACCGTTTAACTTGAACTGAATCTTTCAAAACAACGTCCCTTTTAAAACCAATGTTAAGATAGTATTTAATATATAAGAAATCTTATTACAAATACTGTTTTTATAAATAGCCTCAGTATATTAAAATTAAATATTAAAAACAATGGATTTATAATTATCCATTAAAAAACTATGTAAACATTAATTATACCAATAGCTATGAACACTTTAGAAAAATTAAAGACAAAACAATATCTTTTTGGAAACGTATTTAAAAACCTACATTGGACACATGGCCATAAATGTATGAATGAAACTGGATTGAATAATTAGTATGAATTTGAAATGATATCTCAAGGCTCTCTTGGTGGTGGCAGCAATACATACGTGAGAAACATACATTGATAGGTTGAAATCTACATACATTTGATGTCTAATGCGTGGTAACAAACTCCCTTGTGTTATGGAATAAGAAACAACGAATATGGGCCACAAACTTTTGATCCCAAGACATGTAGAAAAGTAGATTTACTCTTTAAAAGTTTTCCTTTAGTCTATATACCCCAAGGAATAATATCATCATAGATACCCCAAGGAATAATACCCGTCCTTGTTGGAAATATTGGGTTAGGTTATGTTAGGTTGGGTTGCAGGGTGTCACTGGTGGTGCGATCCCTTGATCTGCCTGCCCAGCGTGGCGATTACAACGCGTATGTGTGTACACGTTGTAAGTGTAATGTATAAGTCAGAAGAAAGTAACATAAGCTTTTGTGATGCAGCATCTGAAAGTAAGCTTGGTTGTGTAACAGCCTTCGACTAAATGCCTTCACGAAGCTCTTCTCGCCCGGTTTTGTAGTTAACGCGAAACCCTAATTATTATTTCTAAAATAATGCTAGCCTTGAACTTTACGCCTAACGTCAGCCACCGCCAGTAAAGTCCGTCAAAATCGGTCCGGACGTTTCTGGGTATCTGTCCGTTGATTCCGGCTAATCTCTGAGACAGCTGAACCGATTTCAACAGGTTTTTACACTGGCGAAAGCTGATTTTTGTGGCGTAACGTGGGATCGTAGGCTACTTTTTATTTTAGAAACATATTCTATATATTCCTCCAATACGAAGTGGTAGGGCAAGAGATACAGACGTTAAATCCTTCCGACCCACCTTTCACCGAAGATTTTGGGACAACGTGACAGGTAGCGACGAGAGCTTATCGTTGTTTTGCGTAGATTGTTAAAGAAGTAAAACAGTTAAAACATGTCGGTTCCATTTATTTTAAAAATATAACACAATACAAAAAATTATAGTAAATTTCTTAGTTCCGGAAAGGACATAGTTTTAATTAGAGTTTCAGCTCAATTTCAATAACTCGCATCGCATCGTTCGTGACTTCTGATCAAGACTTAATTGGACCGTGCAGTGGCGCAGCAGCTCGGATACCTGGCGAGGAACGTGCAAATATCAACGTTTTTAAATGTTTATATATCATTTAGAATATTAATTATGTCATGGTTAGGAACTAGACATCAGTTACGTAACAAAATGCTCTGGTATCCTGTTATTCACATCCATTCCATCTTTACAGTATATTATCTTAACCGGTGTTAGGAGCTGGCCAAACAAAATGAGCTAATCCTGCAAGTGATACTGATATCACAGAACGGGCTCTACCGATTTCAATGGGCCACTATTCATTGTGTTATAGTGCTACGAACGCGGTTAGTTTGGCGGATTAGCGATCCTTTGTCCTGATTTTTTGCATTTTAATCTGGTATTTTCGAGATCGGTAGGGTAGTAGGGTAGGTAGGGCTCTCCCTCTGTCGCCCCTCTCCAGAGACTTGCCTCCCACGGACAGAGGATTCGTGCATGTAAATCATCAACCCCTAGCTTCGAGGCGGGGTCGCTGGCAACTAAGCTGCAAGGGTCAGTTTGTGACCTGCTCCTCCACGCTGCAGCTGCGCCGTCCCGGGAGTGGGCGCTGCCCCTCCGCCGCGCACCAGCCCCACGGTTCTGACAGCCGTCCAAGTGCACCGACGTACATAGGTGTTAGAGGTTGCCTTCACAAGCCAATCCAGAAAGTCACGATAGCCAATCTTTAATCTTGAAACTACTTGGAAGTTGTTATAAGTTTAAATACTAGAACTTCTAACTCTACCCTCACTGTACATATTATAAGTAGCTACTTATCTCTGTTTTAATAATGTTAATGTTGAAAGATACACGAAAACACATAATAAGTATGAGATTGCGATATCTATAGACTGGTATGCATGTGATAATGTTAAGTAAAATGAGTGTAATTTGCGTATATGACAGGTCATATTCAATAATAAAATACTAAAAAGTATAAAACATCAAAATCTCAATATATTTAAACGACATACATCTAAGATGGTAGACCAATCGACAAATGTTTGTGTTTCAATAAATGACCTTTCATCTAACAAAGTGCAGTACAATATCTGATTAGACATGTACTTCTTATCCCACTTTGATCATCGTCATCATGACAGTCTAACAGAAGTCTACACCCTTTACGAACCTTACGCCTCTTCTAGGATCGCCACATGAAGGTCTGTGTCATTTTGCACCCATCGACTTCCGCAATGTTCTGCAGGTCGTCGCAGCATCTTGCAGGGAACGATCTAATACAGACAGTTGTATAATCATTGACTAAGAAAAATATATTAATTAATAATAATACAAAATTAAAAAAGTAAAGAATTCATTAATTAATTTAAAAATTCGATAGTTAATTTAATATATACTTAATATAATATACTTTAGCAAATATTATATATATATCAACAAAAATCAAATTATATACTCTTTCAAGGTGTGTAAATATTTTTAAGAACTTCAAATAGAATTTTATTCTTTTCTCCAATGTCATATGTACATATACAAGCAAATAAATAAATAAATACCCCAGCTAGTTTGTCAATACAACATCCTTTTAAGCCAATGGTAAATAATATTTTTACATTAGAAATATTAAAGTACCATTTTATAAATAGGCCAAGATAATTTAAATTAAATGTTTCACTATTAATTTATACAATTATCTAATAAAACTTAGTAAACTATAATTGACCGTTTAACTTGAACACTGAACATCTTTCAAAACAACGTCCCTTTTAAAACCAATGTTAAGATAGTATTATTATATAAGAAATCTTATTACAAATACTGTTTTTATAAATAGCCTCAGTATATTAAAATTAAATATTAAAAACAATGGATTTATAATTATCATTAAAACTATATAAACATTAATTAACATAATAGCTATGAACACTGAAAAATTAGACAAAACAATATCTCTTTTTGGAAGCATATTTAAAATACCATTGGACACATGGCCATAAATGGCCTTAGTTACATTGGATTGAATAATTAAGTATGAATTTAACTGTCTCAAGGCTCTCTTAACGTTAATTAACCCAACAATACATACGTAAAGAAACATACATTGATAGGTTGAAAATCACATGCCGATGTCTCATGCGTAAGTAACAAACTCACTTGTGTTATGGAATAGAAGTAACAGA
Source organism: Sericinus montela (assembly GCA_029286605.1). NCBI lineage: Eukaryota > Metazoa > Arthropoda > Insecta > Lepidoptera > Papilionidae > Sericinus > Sericinus montela. The sequence continues at coordinate 10,719 of JAGSMR010000295.1, forward strand.
TAGACACACCAAATACTTATTTCAGTCGAGACATGTAGAAAAGTAGATTTACTCTTTAAGATTTTCCCTTTGGTCTATATGCCCCAAAGAGATAATATCATCATAGATACCCCAAGGAATAATACCCGTCCTTAGTACAAATGTTAGGTTAGGTTATGTTAGGTTGGGTTGCGAATTATTGTCTGGTGGTGCGATCATGATCACTTACCTGCCAAGCGTGGCGATTACAGCACGCTGTTATGTGTACGTTATATGGTGTAATGTATGGTCGAAAGTAACATAGCTTTTGCCGATGCAGCATCTAAGAAAGTAAGCTTAGTTGTGTAACAGCCTTCGACTAAATGCTGCCCCTGCAGCTCTTCTCATGATTTTGTAGTTAACGCGAAACCCTAGTGTGTTCTAAAATAGTGCTAGCCTTGAATTTACACCTTACAACGTCAGCTACCATAAGGTAAGTCCCGTCAAAGGGCTCGGTCCAGGACGTTTCTGGTGTCTGTCCGTTGTTCGGCTAATCTCTGGAACAGCTAGACCGATTTCAACGGGTTTACACTGGCAGAAAGCTGATTTTTGTGTGGCGTAACGTGGGATCATGGGCTGCCTTTTGTGCGAGGCATATTCCATATATTCCTCAATACAGTGGTAGACAGAAGTCTAGACGATTAAAATCCTTCGACCACCTTTCACCGAAGATTTTGCAGGACAACATGAAGGCAAGGTAAGCGACGAGCTTATCGTTGTTTTGCGTGAATTGTTAAAGAAAATAAAACAGTTAAAACATGTCAGTTTCCATTTATTATAAAAAATAACACAATACAACAAATTATTAGTAAATTTCTTAGTTCGGAAAGGACATAGTTTTAATTAGAGTTTCAGCTCCAATTTCAATATCGCATCGCATCGTTCGTGACTGAATCCAGGGCTCCCAAAATTGGACCGATGCGAAGTGGCGCAGCTCGGATACCTGGCGAGGAACGATACCAAATATAACGTTTAAATGTTTATATCATTTAGAATTAATAATTATGTCATGGTTAGGAACTGGGCTTATATCATTTACGTAACAAAGTGCTCTGATATAACTCTGTTATTCACATCCATTCACATCTTTACGAGTATATTATCTTAACCGGTGTTGGGAGCTAGCCCAAACAAAATGAAATAAATCCTGCAAGTGATACTGATATCACGGAACGGGTCATTTCAGTGATACTATTCATTTGTGTTATAATTGCTACGAACGCGGTTAGTTTGGTATATACACAAAAAACAGCCTATGAAAGTCCATTTCAGGATTGATTCTACAGGCATCTCGCGATCATTCAGGCGGATTGTCCAGTCGCTTTTGTCACCAGTTTGCATTTTTAATCTGGTATTTTCGAGATAGGTAGGGTGGTGGGGTAGGTGAACTCTCCCTCTGTCGCCTCTCAGAGACACTCCTGGACAGAAGGATTCGTATGCTGTTAAATCATCAACTAGCTGAAGGCGGGGTCGCTGCAACTAGGCTACAGGGTCAGTTGTGACCTGCTCCTCCACGCTGCAGCTGCTTGGGCGTCCCGGGGTGGGCGCTGCCCCCTCCCGCCACACACCAGCCCCGGAACTGCGACAGCCGTCAAGTGCACCGACGTACGCCAGAGCCTTTGGGGTGCCTTACGGGTCACTTCAAAAACCAATCCAAGAAAGTCGCGATAGCCAATCTTTAATCTTGAAACTACTTGAGAGACATTTATAAGTTTAAATCCTAGAAACTTCTAACTCTGCCCTCACTGTACACTTATTATAAGTAGCTACTTATCTCTGTTTAATAATGTTAAATATTTGAAAGATACACGAAAACGCATAATAAGTATGAGATTGCGATATCTATATGTACACTAGTGTGCATGTGATAATGTTAGTAAAAGTAGTGTAATTTGCGTATATGACGGGTCTCATATTCCAAGGTGTAAATATTTTGAAGAACTTCAAAGAATGAGAATTTTATATTCACTCAATTTATGTATATACAAGCAAATAAATATCGTACGTTAATATGACACCTAGAACTGAGGTGATCATGCCCGACTAATGTCTAGGAAGGAGTTCATATTGGCACCAACATTATAAAATTTCTTTCGCCCTGTTTTATCTCCGCTAGAATGGACTCTGTGTCGATAGTGAATTTAAATTCTTATTCAATGAATAAATACACACACTGATGAGGGGTCAGACAAATCAAAATCAAGCTTAGACTTCAATAAATGTTTATTGATCCATACTAACAACAGTGTTAAATATGAAAACAAATGTGGTTTCTTAATGTTTGTATGTTGCGTCTAACATCAAACATGGTTGCAGCATCGAATACCCCCAGCTGGTTTGCCAATACAACATCCTTTTAAGCCAATGTTAAAATAATATTTTTACGACGAAATATTATTAAAAGGCTATTTTATAAATAAATGAATAATAATTTAAATTGAATATTTCACTATTAATTTATACAATTATCTATTAAAACTTAGTAAACTATAATTGATTGACCGTTTAGCAGACACTGAACATCTTTCAAAACAACAACGTCCCTTTTAAAACCAATATTAGATAGTATTATATAAAATCTTCTTACAAATACTGTTTTATAAATAGCCTCGATATATTAAAATTAAATAATAAAAACAATGGATTTATAATTATCCATTAAAACTATATAAAACGCTAATTAACGCAATAGCTATAGTACTGAAAAATTAGACAAAACAATATCTCTTTTTTAGGCTTATGTTAAAAATACCATTGGACACATATTAATATAAATGGCAATATGAATTACATTTTCGATTAGATAATTAGTTTGAATTTGTAATTATATCTCAAGGCTCTCTTAACATTAATTAACCCAACAATACATACCATGAAACATACATTGATAGGTTGAAAATCACATACATTGCACCGATATGTCTCATGCGTAAGTAGCAAACTCACTTGTGTTATGGAATAAGAAAGAAACAACGAATGGGCCACAAATACGGTCGGACATGTAGAAAAAGTAGATTTACTCTTTAAGATTTTCCCTTTAGTCTATATGCCCCAAGGAATAATATCTCATCATAGGTACCCCAAGGAATATACCGTCCTTATTACAAATGTTAGAGTTAGGTTATTGAGTTGAGTTGCGAGAGGTGTCTGTTGATGCGATCGCCAATCTGCCTGCCAAGCGTGGCGATTACGGCACGCTGTTGTGTGTGCCACGTTATATAAGTGTAATGTATAAGTCGAAAGTAACATAAGCTTTGCCGATGCAGCATCTAAAGAAAATAAGCTTAGTTGTATGCCTTCGACTAAATGCTTTGCCCCCTGCGGCTCTTCTCGCGGTTTTGTAGTTAACGCGAAACCTAATTATTGTTTCTAAAATAATGCTAGCCATAGTTACACCTTACAACGTCAGCTACCGACAGTGAAAGTCCCGTCAAATCGGTCGGACGTTCTGAACATCTTTGTCCGTTGTTCCAGCTAATCCTAGAGAGACGCCTAGACCGATTTCTAACGGGTTGCTGGCGAAGCTGATTTTTAATGTGGCGTAACACGTGGGATCGTGAGCTACTTTTTATTTTAGAACATATTCACATATATTCCTCCAATACAGTGGTAGACAGAAGTCTGAACGATTAAATCCTTCAAACCCACCTTTCACCGAAGATTTTAGGACAACGTGACAGGTAGCGACGACTTATCGTTATTGTTTTTGCGTAGATTGTTTAAAATAAAACAGTTAAAACATGTCGGTTTCCATTTATTATAAAAATATAACATAATACAACAACAAATTAGTAAATTTCTTAGTTCGGAAAGGACATAGTTTAATTAGAGTTTCAGCTCAATTTCAATATCGCATCGCATCGTTCGTGACTAGATCCAGGGCTCCCAATTGGACCTGGTGACGCCGAGGACGTGGGGTCCGTGCAGTGGCGCAGCAGCTCCGGATACCTGGCGAGGAACATTGCAAAATATATCTTAACGTTTTAAATGTTTATATCATTTAGAATATTATTAATTATGTCATGGTTAGGAACTAGATATCAGTTACGTAACAAAGTGTAAATATATCCTGTTATTCACATCCATTCCTCTTTACGAGTATATTATCTTAACCCGTTGTTAGGAAACTAGCCCAAATGATGAGCTAATCCTGCTAGTGATACCCAATCTGGGAAGATGAAACTCTGGAATTTCAGTGATACTATTCATTTGTGTTATAGTGCTACGAACTGCTTCTTGATTGATTTTGAGTATATACATAAAAACAGCCTATGAAAGAGTCCATGTCAGGATTGATTCTACAGGCATCTCATGATCATTCAGGCGGATTGGCAGCGATCGCTTTGTCACCAGTTTGCACATTTTAATCTGGTATTTTTCTAAAGATCGGAAGGGTAGGTGGTGGATAGGTAGGGCTCTCCCTCTGCTCTGCCTCTCGAGACACTCACGGACAGAGAGAGGATTCGTATGCACTGTAAATCATCAGCCTAAGCGCTGAAGGCGGGTCGCTAGCAACTAAGCTGCAGGGGTCAGTTTGGCGAAACCTGCTCCTCCACTGCAGCTGCACTTTGCGTCCAGGAGTCAGACGCACCTCCATAACGCACCCAGCCCCCGGAACACGACAGCCGTCAGGTGCACCGACATTACCTTAGGTATTTAGAGGTGCCTTCACAAGCCAATCAAGAAAGTCACGATAGCCAATCTTTACAATCTTTGAAACTACTTGAAGTTGTTATAAGTTTAAATCCTAGAAACTTCTAACACACTCACTGTACATATTATAAGTAACTACTTTTCTCTGTTTTACAATAATGTTAATGTTGAAAGATACACGAAAACGCATAATAAGTGAGATTGCGATGTCTATATGTACACTGATGTGCATCATGATAATGTTAGTAAAATGAGTGTAATTTACGTATATGACAGGTCTCATATTCAATAATAAAATACTAAAAAGTATAAAACATCAAAATCTCAATATATTTAAACAGAAACATGCATCTAAAGATATTGAACCAATCGACAAATGTTGTCATTCAATAAATGACCTTTCATCTAACAAAGTGTAATTACCAATCTCATGTGACATGTACTTCTCATCATGATCATCGTCATCACCTTAACAGTCTAACAAGTCTACTGCTTTGAACATACGCCTCTCCTAAGGATCGCCACATAGAAAGGTCCTGTCATTTGCACCATCGACTTCCCGCAATGATGCCAGGTCGTCGCGGCAGCGTACATCTTACTGGAGACATTCCTAATACCACAGACAGTTGTATAATCATTGACTAAGAAAAAATATTAATTAATAATAATACAAAATTAAATAAGTAAAGAATTCATTAATTAATTTAAGAATTCATTAGTTAATTATAATATATCTTAATATATAATATACTTTATAGAAATATGTATATATATCAACAAAAATCAAATTGCTATATACTCTTTCAAAGGTGTGTAAATATTTTTAAGAACTTCAAATAGAATTTATATTCTTTTCTCCAATGTATGTACATATACAAGCAAATAAATAAATAAATACGTTAATATGACACCTAGAACAGGGTGATCGTGCCCGACTAATGTCTAGGAAAGGAGTTCATATTGTATTTCCAACATTATAAAATTTCTTTCGCCTGTTTTATCTCCGCTAGAGATAGACTCTGTGTCGATAGACGGAATTTAAATTCTTATTCCAATGAATAAATACACACATACTGTTGTCAAGGTCAGGCAAAGCAAAATCAAACTTAGACTTCAATAAATGTTATTGATCCATACTAACAACATTAATTAAAATATGAAAACAAATGTAGTTTCTTAATTGCATTTGCGTCTAACAGCATCAAACATAGTTTACATCTGTAAATGAGTACCCCCGGCTAGTTTGTCAATACAACATCCCTTTTAATGATGTTAAAATATTTTGACAAATATTATTAAAACATTTTAAGTCTACGATAATAATTGTTGGGTGTGGTCTTGAATTTTCAAAGTCGAGACCCGGTTCCGATCCCAGGTAGCAATGCCAATGAGTTTCCAAAAACTTATGTACAATTTCATCGTTGGCGGACATAAAACTGACATGACAGAGCTCACCACCTGTCGTTGTCCGAAATATCGGTTCAGTGGAAAGGTAGTCACAAAGGGACTTAATTTGTCTAGACTTGACCTCTGTCTACCCTGTTGAATTGCGTGAAGATATTTATTTATTAACAATACCATTTTTATAAATAGATGAATAATAATTTAAATTAAATGTTTCTACTATTAATTTATACATCTAACCAAAACTTAATTAAACTATAATTGACCGTTTAACTTGAACACTGAACATGTTTCAAAACAACGTCCCTTTTAAAACCAATGTTAAGATAAATGACAGCCCATATAAGAAATCATACAATACAAATACTGTTTTAATAAATAGCCTCAGTATATTAAAATTAAATATTAAAAACAACAGTTTATAATTATCCATTAAAACTATGTAAACATTAATTAACGCAATAGCTATGAACACTATGAAATTAGACAAAACAATATCTTTTTAGAAACATATTAAAATACCATTGGACACATGGCCATAAAATGGCCTTAGTTACATTTGGATTGAATAATTAAGTATGAATTTGTAATTATATCTCAAGGCTCTCTTAACGTTAATTAACAATACATACGTAAAACATACATTGATAGGTTGAAAATCATACATTGCCGATGTCTCATGCATATTATGAAACTCTCACTTGTTATGGAATAAGAAACAACGAATGGGCCACAAATACAGTCCCGAGGACATGTAGAAAAAGTAGATTTACTCTTTAAGATTTTCCCTTTAGTCTATATGCCCCAAGGAATAATATCATCATAGATGCCCCAAGGAATTATATACCCGTCCTTAGTACAAATGTTAAGTTAGGTTATGTTAGGTTAGGTTGCGAGGTGTCTGGTAATTGCGATCCTTAATCCTTGTAAGCGTGGCGATTACGGCACGCTGTTATGTGTGCGGCTATGCGAAGTGTAATGTATAAGTCAAAAGTAACATAAGCTTTTTGCCGATGCGGCGGCATCTAAGTAAGCTTAGTTGTGTAACAGCCTTCGACTAAATACTGCCCCCTGCGGCTCTTCCTCGCGGTTTTGTGGTTAACGCGAAACCTAATTATTGTTTCTAAAATAATGCTAGCCTTAGTTACACGTTACAACGTCAACTACCGCCAGTGAAAGTCCCGTCAAATCGGTCCGGACGTTTCTGGTGGCCTGTCCGTTTGTTCAGCTAATCTCTGAGACGGCTAGACCGATTTCAACGGGTTTTACACTGGCAGAAAGCTGTTTTGGCATAGCGTAACGGTATAGGATCGTGACTGCGCATTTTTAGAAACATATTCCCACCTATATTCACTCAATACAGTGGTAGACAGAAGTCTAGACGATTAAATCCTTTTCCGACCAGCCACCTTTCACCGAGATTTTGGGACAATGACAGGTAGCGACGAGCTTATCATCGTTCTTTTTGCGTAGATTGTTAAAGAAATAAAACAGTTAAAACATGTCAGTTTCCATTTATTATAAAATATAACACAATACAACAAATTATTAGTAAATTTCTTAGTTTGGAAAAAGGACATAGTTTAATTAAAATTTCAACTCAATTTCAATATCGCATCGCATCGTTCGTATTGACTAGATCAGGGCTCCCAATTGGATCGTACGGTAGCGCAGCAACTCGGATACCCTGGCGAGGAACGTGCAAATATCTTAACGTTTTAAATGTTTATATATCATTTAGAATATTAATTATGTCCATGGTTAGAACTAGATATCAGTTACGCTTAAAGTGCTCTGATATATCTTTTATTCATCCATTCATCTTTACAGTATATTATCTTAACCGGTGTTAGGAGCTAGCCCAAACAAAATGGGCTAATCCTGCTAGTGATACTATTGTGATGATGTCACAGAACGGGCTCTACCGATTTCAGTAATACTATTCATTGTTATAGTGCTACGAACGCGGTTAGTTTGAGTATATACATAAACAGCCTATGAAAGTCCATGTCAGGATTGATTCTACAGGCATCTCCTTGATCATTCAGGCGGATTGGCGATCGCTTTGTCTCACCAGTTGCACATTGTTTAATCTGGTATTTTTCGAGATCGGAAGGGTAGGTAGGATAGGTAGGGCTCTCCCTCTGTCACTCTCGAGACACTCACGGACAGAGAGGATTCATATGCACATGTAAATCCTTCAACTAACTGAAGGCTGGGGTCGCTTCTTAATAACTAAGCTACGAGGTCAGTTTGTGACCTGCTCCTCCACACGCTGCCTTTGCGCCGTCCCAGGAGTGGGCACTGCCCTCCCGCCGCCACACCAGCCCCCGGAGACTGCGACAGCCGTCAAGTGCACCGACGTACATAGAAGTATTTAGAGTGCCTTCACAAGCCAATCAAGAAAGTCACGATAGCCAATCTTTAATCACTGCAGAAACTTCTACTTGAAGTTGTTATAAGTTTAAATCCTAAAACTATCTACCTCACTGTACATATTATAAGTAGCTACTTATCTCTGTTTTAATAATATTATTGAAGATACACGAAAACGCATAATAAGTGAGATTGCGATATCTATATGTACACTGGTGTGCATGTGATAATGTGTAGTAAATGAGTGTAATTTGCGTATATGACAGGTCATATTCAATAATAAAATACTAAAAAGTATAAACATCAAAATCTCAATATATTTAAACAGAAACATACATCTAAAAGATAGTAGACCAATCGACAAATATTGTCATTCAATAAATGACCTTTCATCTAACAAAGTGTAATTGCAATATCTCATGTGACATGTACTTTACTTATCATGATCATCGTCATCATAACAGTCTAACAAGTCTACTGCTGAACACGCCTCTCTCTAAGGATCGCCACATGAAGGTCCTGTGTGTCATTTGCACCCATCGACTTCCGCAATGTTCTGCAGGTGTCGCAGCATCTTGCGGGGAGACATTCCCCTAATACAGACAGTTGTATAATCATTGACTAAGAAAAATATAATAATTAATATAACAAAATTAAATAAATAAAAATTCATTAATTAATTTAAAAATTCATTAATTCATTATAATATATAATATAATATACTTTATAAATATGTATATATATCAACAAAAATCAAATTGCTATATACTCTTTCAAAGGTGTGTGAATATTTTTTAAAATTGAAATGGGAATTTTATATTCTTTTCTCCAATGTATGTACATATACAATAAATATTAAATAAAGCGTTAATACCTGAACTGGTGATCGTGCCGACTAATGTGTCTAGGAAAAGGAGGTTCATATTGTATTTCCAACATTATTATAAAATTTCTTTCGCCTGTTTTATCTCCGCTAGAATAGACTCCATGTGTCGATAGGAGGCGAATTTAAATTCTTATTCAATGAATAAATACACACACATACTGTTGTCAAGGGTCCCAGGCAAGCAAAAATCAAACTTAGACTAGCCAATATTTATTGATCCATACTAACAGCATTAATTAAAATACTGAAAAACAAATGTAGTTTTCTTCATTGTGCACGTTGCGTCTAACATCAAACATAGTTGCAGCATCGAATACCCCCAACTAGTTTGTCAATACAACATCCCTTTTTAAACCAATGTTAAAATAATATTTTTACATTAGAAATATTAAAAAGTACCATTTTATAAATAGGCCGAATATTAATTTAAATTAAATGTTTTCACTATTAATTAATACAATTATCTATTAAAACTTAGTAAACTATAATTGACCGTTTAACTTGAACACTGAACATCTTTCAAAACAACGTCCCTTTTAAAACCAATGAATAGTATTATTATATAAATCTTTATTCAAATACTGTATATAAATAGCCTCAGTATATTGGAAAATTAAATATTAAAACAATGGATTTATAATTATCCATTAAAACTATGTAAACATTAAATTAACGCAATAGCTATGAACACTGAAAAATTAGACAAAACAATATCTCTTTTTTTAGGCTTATGTTAAAATACCATTGGACACATGGCCATAAATGCCTTAGTTACATTTGGATTGAATAATTAAGTATGAATTTATGTATATCTCAAGGGCTCTCATAACGTTAATTAACCCAACAATACATACGTAGAAACATACATTGATAGGTTGAAAATCACATACATTGCCGATGTCTCATGCGTAAAAAATTAACCAAACTCACTTGTGTATGGAATAAAAACAGATAGATACAAATACCCAGTCCAAGGACATGTAGAAAAATAGATTTACTCTTTAAGATTTTCCTTTAGTCCTATATTTAAGGAATAATATCATCATAGATGCCCAAGGAATAATACCCGTCCTTAATGTAATCGTAGGTTAGGTTGTCATTGGGTTGGGTTGCGGGGTGTCTGGTAGTGCGATCGCCAGTCTCTGCCTGCCAGAAAGCCCGTGGCGATTGCGGCACGCTGTTGTTGTTATGTCAATGTACGTTATAACAAAATTGTAATGTAAGTCGAAAGTAACATAAGCTTTTGTCGATGCAGCATCTAAGAAAGTAAGCTTGGTTGTGTAACGGCCTTCGACTAAATGCTGCCCCCTGCAACTCTTCTCGCGGTTTTTTGTAGTTAACGCGAAACCCTAATTATTGTTTCTAAAATAATGCTAGCCTTAGTTACACGTTACAACGTCAGCTACCGCCAGTGAAAGTCCCGTCAAAATCGGTCCGGACATTCTGGTGTCTGTCCGTTTGTTCCGGCTAATCTCTGAGACAGCTAGACCGATTTCAACAGGTTTTACACTGGCGAAGCTGATTTTGGGGGCGTAACGTGGGATCGTGAAACTACTTTTATTTAGAAACATATTCTATACATTCCTCCAATACAGTGGTAGACCCAGAAGTCTAGACGATTAAATCCTTCAAACCACCTTTCACCGAAGATTTTGGGACAACGTGACAGGTAGCGACGGAAAGCTTGTCGTTATTTTTGCGTAGATTAAGCCCAAAAAGAAATAAAACAGTTAAAACATGTCAGTTTCCATTTATTATAAATATAACACAATACAACAAATTATTAGTAAATTTCTTAGTTTGGAAAGGACATAGTTTAATTAAGTTTCAGCTCAATTTCAATATCGCATCTATGTCGTTCGTGACTAGATCAGGGCTTAATTGGACCTGGTGACGCCGAGGACGATGGGGGTCTAAATTACAGTGGCACCAGCAGCTCGGATACCTGGCGAGGAACGTACTGCAAATATCTTAACGTTTAAATGTTTAAATATCATTTAGAATATTAATTATGTGTCATGGTTAGGAACTAGATATCAGTTACGTAACAAAGTGCTCTGATATATCCTGTTATTCACATCCATTCATCTTTACGAGTATATTATCTTAACCCTGATGTTAGGAGCTAGCCCAAACAAAATGAGCTATTAATCCTGCAAGTGATACTGATATCACAGAACGGAGGCTGTACCGATTTCAGTGATACTATTCATTTGTGTGTTATATAGTGCTACGAACGTTAGTTTGAGTATATATACATAAAAACAGCCTGTAAAGTCCATTTCAGGATTAGGATTCTACAAGGCATCTCTCGCGATCATTTAAGCGGATTAGTCCTTTGTCTGTTGGTTGCTCTCATTTTAATCTGGTATTTTCGAATGGGTAGGGCTCCTCTGTCGCCTCCTCGAGACACTCACGGACAGAGGATTCATGCACATGTAAATCGTAACCCCTAGCTTCCCCAAGAGGCCAGGTCGCTAGCAACTAAGCTACAGGGTCGGTTGTGACCTGCTCCTCCACGCTGCAGCTGCGCCGTCAGGAGTGGGCGCCCCCTCCCGCCGCGCACCAGCTGGCCCGGAACTGCGACAGCCGTCAAGTGCACCGACATGCATGAGTATTTAGAGGTGCCTTCACAAACAATCAAGAAAATCACGATAGCCAATCTTTAATCTTGGAAACTACTTGAAGTTGTTATAAGTTTAAATCCAAAACTTCTAACTCTGCCCTCACTGCAACACATATTATAAGTAGCTACTTATCTCTGTTTAATAATGTTAATATTTGAAAGATACTTTGGCTTATAATAATAAGTATAAGTTGCGATATCTATATATACACTAATTATTATAATATGATAATATTAGTAAAAATAAAATTATAATTTGCCGTATATGACAGGTCATATTATATAATAAAATACTAAAAAACATCAAATCTCAATATATTTAAACAGAAACATACATCTAAAGATGGTAGACCAATCGACAAATGTTGTCATTCAATAAATGACCTTTCATCTAACAAAAGTGTAATTGCAATATCTCATGACATGTACTTCTTATCATGATCATCGTCATCATAACAGTCTAACAAAGTCTACTGCTGAACATACCTCTCCTAAGGATCTCATACATAGGGTCCTGTGTCATTTACCCATCGGCTTCCTGCAATATTCTGCAGGTCGTCACCCAACATCTTTTGAGACATTCTATTACAGACAGTTCTTTTCTTAATCAACAATAAGAAAAATATATTAATTAATAATAATACAAAATTAAATAAATAAAGATTCATTAATTAATTTAAAATTCATTGAATTAATTGCATATACTTAATATAATATACTTTATAGAAATATGTATATATATCAACAAAAATCAAATTGCTATATACTCTCTTTTTCAAGGTGTGAATATTTTAAGAACTTCAAATAGAATTTTATATTCTTTTTCTCCAATGTATGTACATATACAAGCAAATAAATAAATAAATACGTTAATATGACACCTAGAACTGAGGTGATCATGCCCGACTAATATCTAGGAAAGGAGTTCATATTGTATTTCCAACATTATAAAATTTCTTGCCTGTTTTATCTCCGCTAGAGATAGATTCTGTGTCGATAGACGAATTTAAATTCTTATTCCAATGAATAAATACACACATACTGTTGTCAAGGGTCAGACAAATCAAAAATCGAACTTAGACTTCAATAAATGTTTATTGATCCACATGCTAACAACATTAATTAAAATATGAAACAAATGTAGTTTCCTTAATTGTATGTTGCGTCTAACATCAAACATGGTTGCAGCATCGAATACCCCCGGCTAGTTTGTCAACATAACATCCTTTTAAGCCAATGTTAAAATAATACTTTTACATTAGAAATATTATTAAAAGTACCATTTTTATAAATAGGCCGAATATTAATTAAATTAAATGTTTCACTATTAATTAATATAATTATCTATTAAAACTTAGTAAACTATAATTGACCGTTTAATTTGAACACTGGAACATCATCTTCTCAAACAACGTCCCTTTAAAACCAGATCCAATGTTAAGATAGTATTATTATATAAGAAATCTTATTACAAATACTGTTTATAAATAGCCCTGTATATTAAAATTATTAAATATTAAAAAACAATGGATTTATAATTATCCATTAAAACTATGTAAATATTAATTAACGCAATAGCTAAGAACACCGGAAATTAGACAAAACAATATCTCTTTTAGGCTTATGTTAAAATACCATTGGACATGGCCAAATGCCTTAGTTACATTTGGATTGAATAATTATATGAATTTGTAATTATATCTCAAGGTTTCTAACGTTAATTAACCCAACAATACATACGTAGAAACATACATTGATAGGTTGAAAATCGTTATTACTGCACTGATGTCTCATGCGTAAGTAGCAAATCACTTGTGTGGAATAAGAAACAACGAATGGGCCACAAATACTCCAGTCCTGAGACATGTAGAAAAGTAGATTTACTTTAAGATTTTCCTTTAGTCTATATGCCCTAAGGAATAATATCATCATAGATGCCCCCAAGGAATAATACCTGTCCTTAGTACAAATGTTAGGTTAGTTATGTTAGGTTAGGTTGCGAGGTGTCTGGCAGTGCGATCGCCAATCTGCCCGCCAAGCGTGGCGATTACGGCACGCTGTTATGTGTGTGTACGTTATATAAGTGTAATGTATAAGTCGAAAGTAACAAGCTTTTGTCGATGCAGCATCTAAGAAAGTAAGCTTAGTTGTGTAACAGCCCCTTCGACTAATGCCTCTGCGGCTCTTTCTCGCGGTTTTGTAGTTAACGCGGAAACCCTAATTATTGTTTCTAAAATAATGTTACCCAGTTACAATTTTACAACGTCAGCTACTGCCAGTGAGAAAGTCCTGTCACAAAATCGGTCCGGACGTTTCTGGTGTTCCCGTCCGTTTGTTCCTTTGGCCATAATCTCTGAGACGGCTAGACCGATTTCAACGGTTTCACCGGCAGAAAGCTGATTTTTTGTGGCGTAACGTGATCGTAGGCTACTTTTTATTTTAGAAACATATTCACATACATTCCTCCAATACAGTGGTAGACAGAAAGCTAGACGACAAAATCCTTCCGGACCCACCTTTCACCGAAGATTTCGGGACAACGTGACAGGGTAGCGACGAGCTTATCGTTGTTTTTATGCAGATTGTTAAAGAATAAACAGTTAAAAACACATGTCAGTTTCCACTTATTATAAAAATATAACACAATACAACAAACGTTAGTAAATTTCTTGTTTGGCATATAGTTTTAATTAGAGTTTCAGCTCAATTTCAATATCGCATCGCATCGTTCGTGACTAGATCCAGGGTTCTAATTGACCTGGTGACGCGAGGACGTGGGGTCCGCAGCGGCGCAGCAGCCTTTGGATACACTGGCGAGGAACGTGCAAATATCTTAACGTTTTAAATGTTTATATATCATTTAGAATATTAATTGCGTCATGGTTAGGAACTAGATATCAGTTACGTAACAAAGTGCCTTGATATATCCTTTTATTCACATCCATTCACATCTTTACGAGTATATTATCTTAACTGGTGTTAGAGCCAGCCCAAACAAATGAGCTGAACTTCTGCTAGTGATATGATATCATGAACGGGCTCTCACTGATTTCAGTAATACTATTCATTGTGTTATAGTGCTACGAACGCGGTTAGTTTGAGTATATACATAAAACAGCCTATGAAAGTCCATGTCAGGATTGATTCTACAGGCATCTCGCGATCATTCAGGCGGATTAAGGACGCTTTGTCACCAGCTTCCGTACATTTTAATCTTGGCATTTTCGAGATCGGAAGCGGTGGTAGACAGGTAGGGCTTCCTCCGTCGCCTCTCGAGACACTCACGACAGAGGATTCGTATGCACATGTGGGAATCATCAACCCTAGCTTCGAAGGCGGGTCGCTAGCAACTAAGCTACGGGGTCAGTTTAGACCTGCTCCTCCACGCTGCAGCTGTGCCTGTCCCGGGAGGCGCTGCCCCTCCCGCCGCGCACCAGCCCCGGAACTGCGACAGCCGTCCGCACCGACGTACATAGAGTATTTAGAGGTGCCTTCACAAGCCAATCCAAGAAAGTCACGATAGTCAATCTTAATCTTGAAAACTACTTCTTGAAGTTGTTATAAGTTTAAACTTAGAAACTTCTAACTCTGCCTCACTGTACATATTATAAGTAGCCACTTATCTCGTTTTAATAATGTTAATGTTGAAAGATACACGAAAACGCATATTGCTATGAGATTGCGATATCTATATGTACACTGTGCATGTGATAATGTTAGTAAAATGAGTGTAATTTGGTGTATATGACAGGTCATATTCAATAATAAAACAATAAAAAGTATAAAACATCAAAATCTCAATATATTTAACAGAAACATACATCTAAAGATGGTAGACCAATCGACAAATGTTGTCATTCAACAAATGACCTTCATCTAACAAAGTGTAATTGCAATATCTCATGTGACATGTACTTATCAAGGATCATCGTCATCATAACAGTCTATCAGAAGTCTACTGCTGAACATACGCCTCCTAAGGATCGCCACATGAAAGGTCCTGTGTCATTTGCACCCATCGACTTCCCGCAATGTTCTGCAGGATTCGTCGCAGCATCTGCGGGAGTATTCTAATACAGACAGTTGTATAATCATTGACTAAGAAAAAATATATTAATTAATAATAATAAAATTAAATAAGTAAAGAATTCATTAATTAATTTAAAGAATTCATTAGTTAATTTATAATATACTTAATATAATATAATTATAGAAAATATGTATATATATATCAACAAAAAATCAAATTAAGTATACTCTTCAAGGTGTGTAAACATTTTCTTAAGAACTTCAAATGGAATTTTATATTCTTTCTCCAATGTATGTACATATACAAATAAATAACAAATACGTTAATATGACACCTAGAATTGAGGTGATCGTGCCCGATCAATGTCTAGGAAAAGTGAGTCTATATTACTTCCAACATTATAAAATTTCTTTCGGCTCACTCATCTCCGCTAGAGATAGACTCGTGTCGATAGACGAATTTAAATTTTATTCCAATGAATAAACACACACATACTGTTGTCAAGGGTCAGACAAATTAAAATCGAACTTAGATTTACCAAATGTTTATTGATCCATGCTAACAACATTAATTAAAATATGAAACAAAATGTAGTTTCAATTGTATGTTGGTGTCTAACATCAAACATGGTTGCAGCATCGAATACCCCCGGCTAGTTTGTCAATACAACATCCCTTTTACTAACAAGAAAATAATATTTTTTTACATTAGAAATATTATTAAAAGTACCATTTTTATAAATAGGGCCGAATATTAATTTAAATTAAATGTTTCCACTATTAATTTATACAATTATCTATTAAAACTTAGTAAACTATAATTGACCGCTTTAACTTGAACACTGAACATCTTTCAAAACAACGTCCCTTTAAAACCAATGTTAAGATAGTATTATTTATATAAGAAATCTTTTATTACAAATACTATTTTATATAAATAGCCCTAGTATATTAAAATTGTAAATATTAAAAACAATGGATTTATAATTATCCATTAAAACTATGTAAACATTAATTAACGTGCAAATAGCTATACAGAACACTGAAAAATTAGACAAAACAATATCTTCTTTTTAGGCTTATGTTAAATAATACTATTGGACACATGGCCATAAATGGCCTTATTACATTTCGGATTGAAAATAATTAAGTATGAATTTGCAATTATATCTCTGCCTTCTTAACGTTAATTAACCCAATAAATACATACGTAGAAACATACATTGAGAAGTTGAAAATCACATAAGGTCATAACTGATGTCTCATGCGTAAGTAGCAACTCACTTGTGTTAAGGAACAAGAAACAAACGAATGGGCCACAAATACCCAGTCCTTGAGACATGTGAAAAGTAGATTTATTTCCTTTAAGATTTTCCCTTAGTCTATATGCCCCAAGGAATAATATCACTCTACAGATGCCCCAAGGAATAAATGTACCTGTCCTTAGTACAAATGTTAGGGTTAGGTTATGTTAGGTTAGGTTGCGAGGATTCTGGTGAAAGGATCGCCAATTCACCTGCCATGATTACGGCACGCTGTTATGTGTACGTTATATACGTAATGTATAAGTCGAAAGTAACATAAGCTTTGTCGATGCAGCATCTAAGAAAGTGAAGCTTACAGTAACAGCCTTCTGACTAAATGCTGCCCCGCGGCTCTTCCTCGCGGTTTTGTAGTTAACGCGAAACCCTAATTATTGTTTCTAAAATAATGCTAGCCTTAGTTACATCTTACAAACGTCAGCTACTGCCAGGAAAAGTCCTGTCAAAATCGGTCCGGACGTTTCTGTGTCTGTCCGTTTGTTCCACCTGGCTAATTCTGGAGACGGCTAATCGATTTCAACGGTTTCGGCATCAAGTAGAAAGCTGATTTTTTTTTTGTGGCGTAATGTGATCGTAGGCTACTTTTTTATTTTAGAAACATATCTGCTAATATTACATTCCTCCAATACAGTGGTAGACAGAAGTCTAGACGATTAAATCCCTTCCGACCCACCTTTTCACTGAAGATTTTGGGGCACGTGGACAGGTAGCGATTTTGAGCTTATCGTTGTTTTTGCGTAGATTGTTAAAGAATAGAAACAGTTAAACATGTCAGTTTCCATTTATTATAAAATATAACACAATACAAAAAATTATTAGTAAATTTCTAGTTCGGAAAGGACATAGTTTTAATTAGAGTTTCAGCTCAATTCCCTTCGAATATCGCATCGCATCGTTCCGTGGCTCAGATCCAGGGCTCCCACTGACCGTGCAGCTCGGATACCTGGCGAGGAACGTGCAAATATCTTAACGTTTTAAAATGTTTTATATATCATCATTTAGAATAATATTAATTATGTCATGGTTAGAACCAGATATCAGTTACGTAACAAAGTGCTCTGATATATCCTGTTATTCACATCCATTCACATCTTTTACGAGTATATTATCTTAACTGTTAGGAGCTATCTAAACAAAATGAGCTTAATCCCTGTGTGATGCTCGATATCACAGAACGGGCTCACCGATTTCAGTGATACTATTCATTGTGTTATAGTGCTACGAACGCGGTTAGTTTGAGTATATACATAAAACAGCCTATGAAAGTCCATTTCAGGATTGATTCTACAGGCATCTCATGGGATCATTCAGGCGGATTGGCGATCGCTTTCGTCACCAGTTCGCTCATTTTAATCTGGTATTTTTTCGAGATAGGTAGGGCTCTCCTCTGTCGCCTCCTCGACACCATTGACAAGAGAGGATCTGTGGCTAATACGTAAACCATCAACCCCCAGCTCGAAGGCGGGGTCGCTAGCAACTAAGCTACGGGGTCAGTTTGCAGGGACCTGCCTCCACGCTGCAGTTGGGTGTTTCGTTCCGGGGAGTGGGCGCGCCCCTCCCGCCGCGCACCAGCCCCCGAACTGCGACAGCCAGTCCGCGCACCGACGTACATAGAGCATTTAGAGGCCTTCACAAGCCAACCAAGAAAGTCACGAGAAGCCAATCTTAATCTGAAAACTACTAGTTATTATAAGTTTAAACTTAGAAACTCTAACTCGCCCCTCACTGTACATATATTATAAGTAGCTACTTATCTCTGTTTTTAATAATGTTACGTTGAAAGACAAGCACGAAACGCATACAATAAGTATGAGATTGTGATGTCTATATGTACACTGGTGTATGTGATAATGTTAGTAAAATGAATGTAATTTGCGTATATGATAGGTCATATTCAATAATAAAATACTAAAAAGTATAAAACATCAAAAATCTCAATATATTTGGGGAACAGAAACATACATCTAAAGATAGTAGACCAATCGACAAATGTTGTCATTCAATAAAATGACCTTTCATCTTAACAAAGTGTAATTGCAATATCTCGCGTGACATGTATACTTCTCATCATGATCACCGTCATCATAACAGTTCAATGTGAAGTTCATTGGCTGAACATACGCCTCCTAAGGATCGCCACATAGAAAGGTCCCGTGTCATTTGCACCCATCGACTTCCCAGCAATGTTCTGCAGGTCGTCGCAGCATCTGCGGGAGACATTCTAAATACAGACAGCGTTGTATAATCATTGACTCAAGAAAAAATATATTAATTAATAATAATACAAAAATTAAATAAGTAAAGAATCTATTAATTAATTTAAAGAATTCATTAGTTAATTTATAATATACTTAATATAATATATTTTATAGAAATATGTATATATATCAACAAAATCAAATTATATACTCTCTTCAAGGTGTGTAAATATTTCTAAGAACTTCAAATGGAATTTTATATTCTTTTTTCTCCAATGTATGCATGCCATGCTACAAAATAACAACAAATACTAATATGATGACCCAGAACTGAGGTGATCGTGCCCGACTAATGTCTAGGAAAGAGTTCATATTGTATTTCTAACATTATAAAATATTCTTTTTTCGCCTGTTTTATCTCCTGCTGCCAGAGATAGACTCCTGTGTCGATAGACGAATTTAAAATTGTTGTTCCAATGAATAACACACACATACTGTTGTCAAGGGTCAGACAAATCAAAATCAAACTTAGACTTCAATAAATGTTTATTGATCCATACTAACAACATTAATTAAAATATGAAAACAAATGTAGTTTCTTAATTGTATAAGCGTGTCTACCATCAAACATGGTTGCAGCATCGAATTTCGGTTAGTTTGTCAATACAACATCCCTTTTGGGTTTTCAATGTTAAATAATATTTTTTACATTAGAAATATTATTGCGCACCATTTCATAAATAGCCTTAGTATATTAAAATTAACATGAAAAAACAATGGATTTATAATTATCCATTAAAAAACTATGTAAACATTAATAACGCACAGCTATGAACACTGAAAATTAGACAAAACAATATCTCTTTTAGGCTTATGTTAAAATACTATTGACACAAGGCCATAAATGGCCTTTAGTTACATTTGGATTGAATAATTATGAATTTGTAATTATATCTCAAGGCTCTCTTAACGTTAATTAACCCAACAATACATACGTAGAAACATACATTGATAGGTTGAAATCACACACATTGCACTGGATGTCTCATGCGTAAGTAAAGCAAACTCACTTGTGTTATGGAATAAGAAACAACGAATGGGCCACAAATACCCAGTCCTGAGACATGTAGAAAAAGCAGATTTACTTTTAAGATTTTCCCTAGTCTATATGCCCCAAGGAATAATATCATCATAGATGCCCGGGCGAATAATACCCGTCCTTAGTACAAATGTTAGGTTAGGTTATGTTAGGTTAGGTCGCGAGTGTCTCGTAGTGCGATCGCCAATCTGCCTGCCAAGCGTGGCGATTACGGCACGCTGTTATGTGTGTACGTTATATAAGTGTAATGTATGTCGAAAGTAACATATGTTTTGCCGATGGAACATCTAAGAAAGTAAGCTTAGCTGTGTAACAGCCCTTCGACTAAAATGCTGCCCCCGCGGCTCTTCTCGCGTAGGTTTTGTAGTTAACGCGAAACCCTAATTATTATTTCTAAAACAATGCTAGCCTTATTATCGTTACAACGTCAGCTACCGCCAGTGAGTCCTGCTGCAATCGGTCCGGACGTTTCTGGTGTCTGTCCGTTTGTTCCGGCTAACTTGGAGACGGCTAGACCGATTTCAACGGGTTTTACACTGGCAGAAAGCTGATTTTTTGTGGCGTAACGTGGATCGTAGGCTACTTTTTTATTTTAGAAACATATTCATATATTCCTCCAATACAGTGGTAGACAGAAGTTCAGACGATTAAACTTTCTTCCGACCCACCTTCTCACCGAAGATTTTGGGACAACGACAGTGGTGCGACGAGCTTATCGTTGTTTCTTTGCGTAGATTGTTAAAGAAATAAACAGTTAAACATGTCGCTCCATTTATTATAAAATATAACACAATGCAACAAATTATTATAAATTCTGTCTGAAAGGACATAGTTTTAATTAGAGTTTCAGCCTTACCCTCAATATCGCATCGATCGTTCGTGACTAGATCCAGGGTCTCAATTGGACCGTGCAGTATGCAGCAGCTCGGATACCTGGCGAGGAACGTGCAAAATATCTTAACGTTTTAAATGTTTATATATCATTTAGAATAATATTAATTTATGTCATGGTTAGGAACTAGATATCAGTTACGTAACAAAGTGCTCGCTTGGATATATCCTGTTATTCACATCCATTCACATCTTTACGAGTATATTATCTTAACCGGTGTTAGAGCCAGCCCAAACAAAATGAGCTTAATCCTACAAGTGATACTGATATCACAGAACGGCTCACTGGATTTCAGTGATACTATTCATTGTGTTGATAGTGCTACGGAACGCGGTTAGTTTGAGTATACATAAAAAACAGCCTATGGAGTCCATTTCCAGGATTGATTCTCCCAGGCATCCCGCGATCATTCAGGCGGATTTCGGGCGATCGCTCTTGTCACCAGTCGTTTGGTATTTTAATCTGGTATTTTTCGAGATAGGCTCTCCTCTGTCGCCTCTCGAGACACCCCTCACGGACAGAGAGGATTCGTGGCTGCACATGAATCATCAACCCTAGCTTCGAAGGCGCGTGGGGTCGCTAGCAACTAAGCTACGGGGTCAGTTTGTGACCTGCTCCCCTCCACGCTGCAGCTGTGCTCGTCCCGGGAGTGGCGCTGCCCCCTCCTGCCGCGCGCACCAGCCCCTGAACTGCGTGACAGCCGTCCAAGTGCACCGACGTACATAGAGCATTTAGAGGTGCCCTCTGCTGCCAATCCAAGAAAGTCACGATAGCCAATCTAATCTTGAAACTACTGAAGTTGTTATGCAAGCCTAAACTTGTGAAACTTAACCTGCCCTCACTGTACACATATTATAAGTAGCCATACTTATCTCTGTTTTAATAATGTTAATGTTGAAAGATACACGAAAACGCACATAATAAGCATGAGATTGGTGATATCTATATGTACACAGGTGCATGTGATAATGTTAGTAAAAAATGAGCATCATGCATATGACAGGTCATATTCAATAACAAAATACTACAAAAAGTATAAAACATCAAAATCTCAATATATTTAAACAGAAACATACATCTAAAGATGGTAGACTAATCGACAAACGTTGTCATTCAATAAAATGACCTTTCATCTAACAAAGTGTAATTGCAATATCCTCATGACATGTAATTCTTATCATGATCATCGTCATCATGACAGTCTAACAGAAGTCTACTGCTGAACATACGCCTCCCAAGGATCGCCACATAGAAAAGGTCCTGTGTCATTTGCACCTTATCGACTCCCGCAATGTTTCCGCAGGTCGTCGCAGCATCTTGCGGGAGACATTCTAATACAGACAGTTGCATAATCATTGACTAAGAAAATATATTAATTAATAATAATACAAAATTAGAAAAAAAGTAAAGAATTATTAATTAATTTAAAGAATTCATTATTTAATTTATAATATACTTTAATATAATATACTTATAGAAAATATGTATATATATCAACAAAAATCAAATCATATATATACTTTCAAGGTGTGTAAATATTTTTAAGAACTTCAAATGGGAATTTTATATTCTTTTCCTCCAATGTATGTACATATACAAGCAGTCAAATAACAACACGTTAATAAGGACACACCCAGAACTGAGGTGATCGTGCCCGACTAATGTCTAGAAAGGAAATTCATATTGTATTTCCAACATTATAAAAATTTTTCGCCTGTTTTATCTCCGCTGCTAGAGATAGATCGTGTCGATAGACGAATTTAAATTTTATTCCAATGAATAAATACACACATACTGTTGTCATAACAACAAAGTAAAAGCAAAATCAAACTTAGACTTCAATAAATGTTTATTGGATCATACTAACAACATTAATTAAAATATGAAAACAAA
This sequence comes from Sericinus montela, assembly GCA_029286605.1. NCBI lineage: Eukaryota > Metazoa > Arthropoda > Insecta > Lepidoptera > Papilionidae > Sericinus > Sericinus montela. The sequence continues at coordinate 34,115 of JAGSMR010000295.1, forward strand.
TGTAGTTTCTTAATTGTATGTTGCGTCTAACATCAAACATGGTTGCAGCATCGAATACCCCGGCTAGTTTGTCATCACAACATCCCTTTAAGCCAATGTTAAAATAATATTTACATTAGAAATATTATTAAAAGTACTCATTTTTATAAATAGGCCGAATATTAATTTAAATTGAATGTTTCACTATTAATTTATACAATTATCTATTAAACTTAGTAAACTATAATTGGACCGTTTAACTTGAACACTGAACATCTTCAAAACAACGTCCCTTTTAAAACCAATGTTATATATTATTATATAAGAAATCTTCTTACAACACTGCTTTATAAATAGCCTCAGTATATTAAATTAAATATTAAAAACAATGGATTTATAATTATCCATTAAAAACTATAAACATTAATTAACGCAATAGTTATGAACACTTCTTGGTGTACTAGACAAAATAATATCTCTTTTAGGCTTATGTTAAAATAATACTATTGACACATGGCCATAAATGGCCTTAGTTACATTTCTTCGATTGAATAATTAAGTTTGAATTTGTAATTATATTCAAGGCTCTCTTAACGTTAATCAACTCCAACAACATACGTAGAAACATACACATAATAGGTTGAAAATCACATACATTGCACTGATGCCTCATGCGTAAGTAGCAGAAACTCACTTGTGTTATGGAATAAGAACAAACGATCGGGGCTACAAATACCCAGTCCCGAGACATGAAAAAGCAGATTTACCTTTAAGATTTTCCCCTTTAGTCTATATGCCCCATGAATAATATCATCATAGATGCCCCAAGGAATACTACCCGTCCTTAGTACAAATGTTAGGTTAGGTTATGTTAGTTAGGCTATGAGGTGTCCGTAAGTGTGATCGCCAATCCGTTCGCCAAGCGTATGCATTACGGCACGCTGTTATGTGTGTACGTTATATAAGTGTAATGTATAAGTCGAAAGTAACATAAGCTTTGCCGATGCAGCATCTAAGAAAGTGTTTAGCTGTGTAACAGCCTTCGACCAAATGCGTTGCCCCGCGGCTCTTCTCGCGGTTTGTAGTTAACGCGCGAAACCGCAATTATTGTTTCTAAAATAACGCTAGCCTTAGTTACACCTTACAACGTCAGCTACCGCTGCGTGAAAGTCCCGTCAAAATCGGTCCGGACGTTTCTGGTGTCTGGTCCGTTTGTTCCGGCTAATCTCTGTGACGGCTAGACTGATTTCAACGGGTTTACACTGGCAGAAAGCTGATTTTTTTTTGTGGCGTAACGTGGGATCGTAGGCTACTTTTTATTTTAGAAACATATTCACATATATTCCTCCAATACAGTGGTAGACAGAAGTCTAGACGATTAAATCCTTCCGACCCACCTTCACTGAAGATTTTGGGACAACGTGACAGGTAGCGACGAGCTTATCGTTGTTTTTGCGTAGATTGTTAAAGAAATAAAACGGTTAAAACATGTCAGTTTCCATTTATTATAAAAATATAACACAATACAACAAATTATTAGTAAATTTCTTAGTTCGGAAAGGACATGGTTTTTAATTAGAGTTTCAGCTCAATTTCAATATCGCATCGCATCGTTCGTGACTAGATCCAGGGTTCTAATTGACCTGGTGACGCCGGAACGGGGTCCGTGCAGCAGGCGCAGCAGCCGGATACCTGGCGAGGAACGTGCAAGCCCTTAACGTTTTAAATGTTTATATATCATTTAGAATATTAATTATGTCATGCATAGGAACTAGACATCGTTACGTAACAAAATGCTCTGATATATCAAAAGTTATTCATATCCATTCACATCTTTACGAGTATATTATCTTAACTGAAAGTTAGAGCCAGCTCCAAACAAAATGGAGTTAATCCTGCAAAGTGATACTGATATCACAGAACGGGTTTCCACTGATTTCAGTGATACTATTCATTGTGTTATAGTGCTACGAACGCGGTTAGTTTGAGATATACATAAAAACAGCTTCATGAAAGTCCATTTCAGGATTGATTCCCTACAGGCATCTCGCGATCATTCAGGCGGTGGATTAAGGATCGCTTTGTCACCAGTTTGCTCATTTTTCGAGATAGGTAGGGCTTCCTCTGTCGCCTCTCGAGACACTACGGACAGAGAGGATTCAGGCACATGTAAATCATCAACCCCAGCTCGCTGGGCGGGTCGCTAGCACCAAGCCACGGGGTCAGTTTGTGACCTGCTCCTCCACGCTGCAGCTGGGTGCCTGTCCCGGAGTGGGCGCTGGCCCCTCCTGCCGCGCACCAGCCCCCGGAACTGCGACAGCCGTCCAAGCGCACCGACGCAGATAGAGTATTTAGAGGTGCCTTCACAAGCCAATCCAAGAAAGTCACGATACAATCTTAATCTTGAAACTACTTGAAGTTGTTATAAGTTTAAATCCTAGAAACTTCTAACTCTGCCCTCACTGTACATATTATAAGTAGCTACTTATCTCTGTTTAATAATGTTAATGTTGAAAGATACACTTGAAACCCATAATAAGTATGAGATTGCGATATCTATATGTACACTGGTGTGTATGTGATAATGTTAGTAAAATGAGTGTAATTTTGGCAAAAGGCGATAGGTCATATTCAATAATAAAATACTAAAAAAGTATAAAACATCAAAAACTTCAATATATTTAAACAGAAACATACATCTAAAGATGGTAGACCAATTCGACAAATGTTGTCATTCAATAAATGGACCTTTCATCTAACAGAAAGTGTAATTGCAATATCTCATGTGACATGTACTTTTATCACATCACCGTCATCATGTGACAGCTCCAGAAGTCTACTGCTGAACATACGCCTCTCCTAAGGATCGCCACAGAAAGCGGTCCTGTGTCATTTGCACTCCATCGACTTCCCGCAATGTTCGCAGGTCGTCGCAGACCTTTCGGGGAGACATTCTAATACAGACAGTTGTATAATCATTGACTAAGAAAAATATATGAATTAATAATAATACAAATTAAATAAGTAAAGAATCATTAATTAATTTAAAGAATTCATTAGTTAATTGATAATATACTTAATATAATATACTTTATAGAAATATATCACAAAAACCAAATGCTGCAGCCTCTGTGTGTAAATATTTTTAAGAACTTCAAATAATTATATTCTTTTTCTCCAATGTATACATATACAAGTAAATAAATAAATAAATACGTTAATATGACACCCAGAACTGAGGTGATCGTGCCCGGACAATGTCTATAGAAAGAGTTCATATTGTATTTCCAATATTATAAAAATTTTCGCCTGTTTTATCTCCGCTAGAGATAGACTCGTGTCGATAGACGGAATTTAAATTCTATTCCAATGAATAAATACACACACATTGCTGTCAAGGGTCAGACAAATCAAAATCAAACTTAGACTTTAATAAATGTTTATTGATCCATACTACAACATTAATTAAAAATATGAAAACAAATGTAGTTTAATTGTATGTTGGGCGTCTAACATCAAACATGGTTGCAGCATCGAATACCCCTGCCAGTTTGTCAACACAACATCCCTTTTTGCTAACAACAAGTTAAAATAATATTTTTACATTAGAAATATTATTAAAAGTACCAATTTATGCAACAGGCCGAATATTAATTTAAAATTAAATGTTTCACTATGAATTTATACAATTATCTATTAAAAATCTCAAAACTATAGCACTGACCGTTTAACTTGAACACTCGGAACATCTTTTCAAAACAACGTCCCTTTTAAAACCAATGTTAAGAGATAGTATTATTATATAAGAAATTCATTACAAATACTGTTTTATAAATAGCCCCGTATATTAAAAATTAATATTAAAACAATGATTTGAATTATCCATTAAAACTATGTAAACATTAATTAACGCAATAGCTAAGGAACACTGAAAAATTAGACAAAACAATATCTCTTTAGGTTTGCCGTTAAAAATACCATTGACATACGGCCATAAATGTAGTTATATTTGGATTGTGTCAATTAAGTATGAATTAAAATATATCTCAAGGCTCTCTTAACGTTAATTAACCCAACAATACATACGTAGAACACATATTGCACTGATGTCTCATGCGTAAGTAGCAAACTCACTTGTGTTATGGAATAAGAAACAACGAATGGGCTACAAATACCCAGTCCTTGAGACATGTAGAAAGTAGATTTCATTTCTTAAGATTTTCCCTTAGCTCATATGCCCAAGGAATAATATCATCATAGACGCCCAAAGGAATAATACCCGTCCTTAGTACAAATGTTAGGTTAGTTATGTTGTAATAGGTTGCGAGGCCCGGCAGTGCGGATCGCGCACCCGCTGTCTCGCTGGCGGTTAGCGTATTTACGGCATGCCGCGCGTGTACGTTATAAGGCGTAATGTATAAGTCGAAAGTAACATAAGCTTTTGCCGATGCAGCATCTAAGAAAGTAAGCTTAGTTGTGTGTAACAGCCTTCGCATTAAATGCTGCCCCTGCGGCCATTCTCGCGGTTTCGTAGTTAACGAAACCCTGAATTATTGTTTCTAAATAATGCTAGCCTTAGTTACACTCCATAAACGTCAGCTACGCCAGAAAGTCCCGCCTGCAATCGGTCCGGACGTTTCTGTGTCTGTCCGTTTGTTCCGGCTAATCTCTGAGACGGCTAGACTGATTTCTGCAACGGGTTTTACACTGGCAGGAAAGTTGATTTTTTTTGTGGCGTAACGATCGTAGGCTACTTTTTACCTTTAGAAACATATTCACATATATTCCTCCAATACAGTGTGTGACAGAAGATTATCAAAATCCTTCCGACCCAATTTCAATGAAGACTTTGGGACAACGTGACAGGTAGACGACCATCAATGTTGTTTTTGCGTAGATTGTTAAATAGAAATAAACAAAGCAAACATGTCAGTTTCCTACTTATTATAAAAAAATAGCAACACAACACAACAAATCGCCAGTAAATTTAGTTCGGTGCTACAGTTTTAATTATAGAGTTTCAGCTCACTTCAATATCGCATCGCATCGTTCGTGACTAGATCCAGGCCCCACTGATCTTGGTGACGCTGAGGACGTGGGGGTCCGTGCAGCGCAGCAGCTCGGATACCAAGTGAGGAAACGCAAATATCTAACGTTTTAAATGTTTATATCATTTGTGGAATATTAATTATGTCATGGTTAGGAACTAGATATTGTTATGCAACAAAAAGTGATATATCCTGTTATTCTACATCCATTCATACCCTATTATATAATATTCAACTGGTATAGGAGCTAGCCTTCCAAGCAAAATGAGCTAATCCTGCAAGTGATACTGATATCACAGAACAGGCTCTACCGATTTCAGTGATACTATTCATTGTGTTAGTAGTGCTACGAACGCGGTTAGTTTGAGTATATACATAAAAACAGCCTATGAAGGTCCATTTCAGGATTGATTCTACAGGCGTCTCGCGATCATTCAGGCGGATTGGCGATCGCTTAATACCAGTTTGCTCATTTTAATCTGGTATTTTTCGAGATAGGTAAGGTAGGGTAGGGCAGGCAGGGTAGGTGGGGCTTCCTCTGTCGCTCGAGACACTCACGGACAGAGGATTCGTATGCACATGTAAATCATCAACCCCAGCTCGAAGTTATGGGGTCGCTAGCAACTGTCTGGCCGGGGCCAGCCAGACCCTCCACGCTGCAGCTGGTGCCTGTCCCGGAAGTGCGCTGCCCTCCCGCCGCGCGTTAAATGTTCTCAACTGGTGATACAGGCCGACCAAGTGCACCGACGTACAGAGTATCTAGGTGCCTTCACAAGCCAATCCAAGAAAGTCAGATGATAGCCAATCTTTAATCTTGAAACTACTTGAAGTTGTCATAAGTTTAAATCCTAGAAACTTCTAACTCTGCCCTCACTGTACATATTATAAGTAGCTACTTATCTCTGTTTTAATAATGTTAATGTTGAAAGATAAGCACGAAAACGAAGTAATAAGTATGAGATTGCGATATCTATATGTACACTGGTGTGCATGTGGATAATGTGTTAGAAAATGAGTACCTATGTACATGACAGGTCATATTCAATAATAAAATACTAAAAAGTATAAAACATCAAAATCTCAATATATTTAAACAGAAACATACATCTAAAGATGGTAGACCCATCGACAAATGTTGTCATTCAATAAATGACCTTTCATCTAACAAAGTGTAATTGCAATATCTCATGTGACATGCTTCTTATCATGATCATCGTCATCATAACAGTCTAACAGAAGTCTGCTTCAAGGAACATACGCCTCCCAAGGATCGCTATAGAAAAGGTCCCGTGTCATTTGCACTACGATTCCCGCAATGTTCTGCAGGTCGTCGCAGCACCTGCGGGAGATATTCTAATACAGATATTGTACAATCATTGACTAAGAAAAATATATTAAATAATAATAATACAAAATTTTATTTAATTTTGTATTATTATTAATTAAAGAATCTATTAATTAATTTAAAGAATTCATTAGTTAATTATAATCTTCTTCTTCTTCCTGCCCTATCCCATGCTATGTGGGGTCGGCACAACATGTCTTCTCCCTTTTCACTCTCTATTTCGTCGCGTCAATACTCTACTCCTTTCTTTCTCATGTCTTCTTTCTCACAATCCATCCATCGTTTTTAGTCTCCCCATAGCTCTTCGTTCATCCACACTCATCTCTAACATTCTTTTGCCTATATTACATTCTTCCCTCCTCATTACATTCCCGGAACCATGCTAACCTACCACTCTTCATTTTCTCTGTCACTGGTGCTACTTTCAAGCTTCCCCTTATATACTCATTCTTTATGCGATCTTTTCTAGTCACTCCACACATCCATCTCAACATTCTCATCTCTGCAGCATGCACTCTTCTTTTCATCCGTCATTGCCGCTCAGCACCCCCTGATCCGTACAATACGACAGGTCTCACGATCGTTCTGTAAACTTTGCCTTTAAGTTTAAGAGGCATGCGTGGATAGCAAGTTACTCCCGAGACCTGTCGCCATTTCATCCATCCCGCATTTATTCTATTCTTTACGTCCCGGTCGACATTGCCATCATTTTGGATCACTGACCCAAGGTAACGGAATTCGGAGCAGACTGGTAGGAGAACACCATTCAAGGCAATATGAGAAAACTGATAGACTACTAAAGTCACAGAACATGTGTTCAGTTTTTGGTTCTGCTTATTTTTAATCCGACACTTTCAGTTCTTCTTGCCATTTTCCCAGCTTGCTCTGTACCTCAAATTGCATTTTCTCCGACAAGCACAATGTCATCAGCAAATAGCATACACTAGGGTGCTTCCTCCTGTATGTTCGATGACAGAGCATCCATAATCAGAAGGAACAAATAAGGACTTAAAAGCCGAACCCTGGTGTAAACCTACAGACACATTAGACTTGTCTGTGATTTCCAGCCTCAGACCGGACGCAAGTATTGGCTCTTTGTACATCGCCTCAACAAGCCGCACATACTTCTCTGGCAGCCCTTTCTCCCTCATACACCACCACAGAACCTTACGAGGTACCCTATCGTATGCCTTCTCCAGGTCCACGAATACCATATGCAAGTTCTTTTGCACAAGCCTGTATTTTTCAATCAGTTGCCGAAGTGCAAGTATGGCATCCGTTGTTCCCCGGCCCGGCATAAACCCGAATTGGTTCTGTGTTACCTCAGTCTCCTCTCATTCGTTTTGCTATCACTTTTCCCATATCTTCATGCTGTGTGATATGAGCTTTATTCCCCGATAGCTGTTGCAATCTTGTACATCATCCTTCTTTTTAAAAACGGGCACCAGTGAACTGTTGCACCATTCATCGGGGATGACCTCTTCTTGCAACAACTTATTGAAGAACAAAGTCAGCCACTTCCATCCATCAGCTTTCAGATACTTCCATGCTTCTACTGGTATACCATCTGGCCCTACTGCTTTTCCATTTTTCATACTCTGTACTGCCATCCTAACTTCGTCTTCAGTCACCTCTTTAACCATGCCCATATTACTCCTAGCATCCTCTAGTACTCCATTCCACTGATTTTCCTCGTCGTTTTCCGTCAAAATCTTCCCCATTTCGTATTTCATACATTTCATGTGATTCACATCTCTTGTATTTCTTTCTCGCTCTCTAGATATTCTATACAGATCTTTTTGGCCTTGTGGAGTTTCCAGGAAATCGTACAGCTTATACTGTACCTTAGCTCTTGCGATTGCAACTACTTTCTTCGCCTTCTTCTTAATAACTTGATAGGCAGACCTTTTGTTTTCTTTGATTCCCCATTTCCTTCTTTCAAACTTTTCCATTCCTTAAAAGCATTCTTCTTTTCTTTCAAAATTTTCCGCACCTCTTCATTCCACCACCATGTGTCCTTATCAATCTTCCTTTCCCCTTCGTTTCTCCAAAAACATCCCTTGCTACGTTCCTTACACATATCGCCATCTCATTCCAGCAATTATTCACTCTAATCTCTGCCATATCATCCATTTCTACAATCTTATCTACTACTCTTTTCCGAAACTCTTCGGCTAACTCTCTGTCACTTAGTTTGTTCCATTTCGTTCTAGGTGGGGTTTAGAGTTCTTTGCATACATTTTACTTTAAGACCTGCCCAGAATCAACAACCTATGCTGGGAAACTAGGCTCTCACTGGGAATTATTTTGCAGTCTTTGGCCGAGTTAATTTTGCTCCTTTTCATGAGAAAGTAATCTATTTGTGTAGAGTGCTGGCCACTACGGAATGAGATAAGATGTTGGTCTCTCTTTTGATACCAGGTGTTTACTACGGCTAAGTCAAAGGCCAAAGCTGCTTCCAGTAGAGTTTCCCCTGTTGGTTCCTGACTCCGTAGCTATAACCCCATGTACTCTTTCATATCCGTCACTTGTTCTTCCCATATGACCATTAAAATCCCTCTTATAAATATCTCCTCATATTCTGGTATCGCCGTAATTACAGCATCAAAATCCTCCCAAAATTTTTCTTTCAAACTATCGTCACAACCGATCTGCGGTGCATACACACTCACAATATTTAAAACCAAATTTTCAATCAACAACTTAACTACAATAATTCTATCATTCACTCTCTTTACATCCATCTCCTTATTCTTAAGTTCTTTATCTAACACTACACCCACTCCATTTCTTTTCCATCACTTCCACAATAATAGAATTTATAACCCGCCCCGATTTCTCTTGCTTTCTGTCCCTTCCACTTCGTCTCCTGCAAACACGCAACGTTTATACGCCTCCTTTCAAAACATCCGCTAACTCTCTTCCTCTTCCAGTCATCGTACCTATATTCCAACTTGCCATCCTCAGTCTTACTTCCCTGACCAGCTTCTTACGCTGCCCCCGTCCTTGGTGCAGCAACCTCGTCCATTTTCACAGCCGCCGGGTGCTGCGCCTGCGCGTCGCCTGCTGGGTACGCCCTAGCATTGTCGCATATTCTATCTCCTGTTGTACTTATGTTGTGAAGTATTTGGCAATGTTTTCCGATCGGCCGCCTGCCTGAAACCAACTCTCCTTGGGAATTCTTGGTTTGAAGAAGGATAGATTGGGTATAGGAGGGAATTGGGAGGGATGGTGACAACAGTGCCACGGAGACAGAGAGGTGTGTGACACTGGAAGCTAGAGCGGTCTGGGGTCGCGCACCAGAAAAGTACCAACCAGTTATCGGACAGATAATCTGGTGGATCCAATTCTTCAAGGTATTAAAGGTTAATTTATAACATACTTAATATAATATACTTTATAGAAATATGTATATATATCAACAAAATCAAATTGCTATATACTCTTTCAAGGTGTGTAAATATTTTTAAGAACTTCAAATGGAATTTTATATTCTTTTCTCAATGTATGTACATATACAAGCAAATAAATAAATAAATAAGTTAATATGACACCTAGAATTGAGGTGATCGTGCCCGACTAATGTCTAGGAAAAGAGTTCATATTGTATTTCCAACATTATAAAAAATTCTTTCGCCTGCTTCCGACCTCCGCTAGAGATAGACTCTATGTCGATAGACGAATTTAATTTCTTACTCGAATGAAATCACACATACTGCTGTCAAGGGTCAGACAAATCAAAATCGAACTTAGACTTCAATAAATGTTTATACTAACAACATTAATTAAAATATAAAAACAAATGTAGTTTTTTAATTGTATGTTGCGTCTAACATCAAATATGGTTGCAGCATCGAATGGCTCCCCTAATAGTTTGTCAATACAACATTCCTTTTAAGCCAATGTTAAAATAATATTTTTACATTAGAAATATTATTGAAAGTACCATTTTTATAAATAGGCCGAATATTAATTAAAATTAAATGTTTCACTATGAATTTATACAATAATCTATCAAAACTTAGTAAACTATAATTGACCATTTAACTTGAACACTGAACATCTTTCAAAACAACGTCCCTTTTAAAACCAATGTTAAGATAGTATTATTACATAAGAAATCTTATTACAAATACTGTTTTTATAAATAGCCTCAGTATATTAAAATTGGGCCATTAAAAACAATGGATTTATAATTATCCATTAAATTATAAATATTAATTAACGCCTATTGCGTTACTCAATGCTTTGCTAAGTGAACACTGAAAAATTAGACAAAACAATATCTCTTTTAGGATTATGTTAAAATACCATTGGACACATGGCCATAAATGGCCTTAGTTACATTGGATTGAGTAATTACATGAATTTGTAATTATATCTCAAGGCTCTCTTAACATTAATTAACCCAACAATACATACGTAGAAACATACATTGATAGGTTGAAAATCACATACATTGCACTGATGTCTCATGCGTAAGTAGCAAACTCACTTGTGTTATGGAATAAGAAACAACGAATGGGCCACAAATACCCAGTCCTGAGACATGTGGTGAAAAGTAGATTTACTCTTTAAGATTTTCCCTATAGTCTATATGCCCCAAGGAATAATATCATCATAGATGCCCCAAGGAATAATACCCGTCCTAAGTACAAATGTTAGGTTAGGTTATGTTAGATTAGGTTGCGAGGTGTCTGGTAGTGCGATCGCCAATCTGCCTGGCCAAGCGCGGCGATTACGGCACGCGAGAGGCCTATGTCCAGCAGTGGACTACTGCGAGCTGTTGCGTGTGTACGTTATATAAGTGTAATGTATAAGTCGAAAGTAACATAAGCTTTTCTCGCTGCAGCATCTAAGAAAGTAAGCTTAGTTGTGTAACAGCCTTCGACTAAATGCTGCCCCTGCGGCTCTTCTCGCGGTTTTGTAGTTAACGCGAAACCCTAATTATTGTTTCTAAATATTGCTAGCCCTAGTTACAACACAACGTCAGCTACTGCCAGTGAAAGTCCGTCAAAATCGGTCCAGACGTTTCAGGTGTCTGTCCGTTTGTTCCGGCTAATCTTTGAGACGGCTAGACCGATTTCAATGGGACTTGCATCACAGAAAGCTGATTTTTTGTGGCGTAACGTGGGATCGTAGGCTACTTTTTATTTTAGAATCATATTTACATATATTCCTCCAATACAGAGGTAGACAAAAGTCTAGACGATTAAATCCTTCCCGACCCACCTTTCACCGAAGATTTTGGGACAACGTGACGGGTAGCGACGAGCTTATCGTTGTTTTGCGTAGATTGTTAAAGAAATAAAACAGTTAAAACATGTCAGTTTCCATTTATTATAAAATATAACACAATACAACAAATTATTAGTAAATTTTTAGTTCGGAAAGGACATAGTTTTAATTAGGAGTTTCAGCTCAATTTCAATATCGCATCGCACTGTTCGTGATCAGGATCCAGGGCTCCCAATTGACTCTGGTGACGCTGAGGACGTGGGGGTCCGTGCAGCAGCAGAAAGGCTCGGATACCTAAGGAGAACGTGCAAATATCTTAACGTTTTAAATGTTTATATATCATTTAGAATATTAATTATGTCATGGTTAGAACTAGATATCAGTTACGCAAAAGTGCTTCCTGATATGGTCCCCTGCAGTTATTCAGCATCCATTTCTACATCTTTACGAGTATATTATCTAACTGCAAAAAAATAGAGCCAGCCCAAACAAAATGAGTTTAATCCTGCAGATACTGAGATCAGAACGGGCTCTACCGATTTTGCAGTGATACTATTCATTGTGTTATAGTGCCATGAACGCGGTTAGTTTGAGTATTATTAAGCATAAAAACAGCCTATGAAAGTCCATTTCAGGATTGATTCTACAGGCATCTCGCGATCATTCAGGCGGATTACGATCGCTTTGTCACCAGTTTGCACATTTTAATCTGGCATTTTTCGGAGATAGGTAGGGTAGGTAGGCTCTCCCTCTCCGGTCCGCCTCTCTCGAGACACTCACGGACAGAGGATTCGTATGCACATGTAAATCATCAACCCCTAGCTTCGGAAGGCGGGTCGCCAGCAACCAAGCCACGGGGTCAGTTTGTGACATGCCTCCACGCTGCAGCTGCGCCTGTCCCGGGAGTGGGCGCTGCCTCCCGCCGCGCACCAGCCCCCGAACTGCGACAGCCGTCCAAGTGCACCGACGTACATATAGAGTATTTAGAGGTGCTTCACAAGCCAATCCAAGAAAGTCACGATAGCCAATTCTTAATCTTGAAACTACTTGAAGTTGTTATAAGTTTAAATCCTAGAAACTCTAACTCTGGGTTCCTCACTGTACATATTATAAGTAGCTACTTATATCTGTTTTAATAATGTTAATGTTGAAAGATACACGAAAACGCATAATAAGTATGAGATTGCGATATTCATATGTACACTGATGTGCATGTGATAAATGTTAAAAATGAGTGTAATTTGCGTATATGACAGGTCATATTCAATAATAAAATACTAAAAAGTATAAAACATCAAAATCTCAATATATTTAAACAGAAACATACATCTAAAGATGGTAGACCACCGACAAATGTTGTCATTCAATAAATGACCTTTCATCTAACAAAGTAATTGCAATATCTCATGTGACATGTACTTATCATGATCATCGTCATCATAACAGTCTAACAGAAGTCTACTGCTGAAAGCCGCTACGCCTCTCCTAAGGATCGCAACATAGAAAGGTCCTGTGTCATTTGCACCCATCGACTTCCCGCAATGTTCTGCAGGTCGTCGCAGCATCTTGTGGGAGACATTCTAATACACAGACAGTTGTGGTTAATCATTGACTAAGAAAAATATATTAATTAACACAATACAAAATTAAATAAGTAAAGAATTCATTACAATTAATTTAAAGAATTCATTAGTTAATTTATAATATAATTAATATAATATACTTTATGAATATGTATATATATCAACAAAATCAAACTATATACCTTTCTCAAGGTGTAAATATTTTGAAGAACTTAAATAAAAATAAATAAATAAATATCTTCACGCACCCCAGGGGTAGACAGAGTTCAGTTTAGGACAATTATGTCCCTTCTGGACCCACCTTCCACCGAAGATATTTTCGGGACAACGTGACAGGTGGCGTGAGCCTGTCGTCGCTCTTTTATGTCCGCCAACGATATTCGTACATAAGTTTTTTGAAAACCCATTGGCCGAGCCAGCCACTTCAGATCGAACTCGGGTCCTTGACTCGAAATTCCGACCACCCAACCACTGGCTATCGTGACTTGAAGAACTTAAAATGGAATTTTATATTCTTTTCCAATGTATGTACACATACAAGCAAATAACAACAAATACGTTAATATGACACCCAGAACTGAGGTGATCGTGCCCGATTAATGTCTAGGAAAGGAGAGTTTTATTTCATAACATTATAAAATTTTTTCGCCTGTTTTATCTCCGCTAGAGATAGATTCTTAAAGGTCGATAGACGAATTTAAATTCTTATTCTAATGAATAACACACACATACTGTTGTCGCAGGTCAGACAAATCAAAATCGAACTTAGACTTTAACAAATGTTTATTGATATATATGTATGCTCTATATATATATATATATATATATATATATATGTATATATATATATATATATATGTATATATATATATGTATATATATATATACATATATATATATATATATATATATATATATATATATATATATATATATATATATATATATATATATATATATATATTTATATAAATAGTTACAAAAATTTCACTGCCATGACGCCAAGGTTAAAAATCAGACAAATTAAAAATGGACTTCATGTTTGTATACCATCATTTTAACGTGGTGGTAAGGAGTGTGTGAAATAATTAAAATGAGATTCACGATCTGGCTTGAAAGAAATCTTTTCCATTTAGAAATTGTGATTGAATTTCAACGACATAAAATTGTTGTGATAGGAAAATAGAAAGATAGGCAGACAAAACAGGCGAGGCCCGTTAAAATATTAGTGACAACTGTGTCGAAAACGTATCGAATATTTCGTTTTTTTTAATGAATGAATATTCATATAAGGTTAAAAGTATTAATTTTTATATCGACTGCAACCTAAAAGATACCTATCTTTAGATAAGTCAAGGAAAATATTATAGCTTTAATTCGAAATTTTAAGATTTGTTCATGGCAACCTCAGCTGGTAGCTTGGACAATGGCGCGTGGCGATACCGCGACCCAGCGACCTCGCGTGCGCGCTTCCGCCATCTTGCATTTTAATGCGCGCTCATTTGCATGCCGCCGATACGTGCTATCATATTCTATTCTCATTTACTTTACAAGTGAATTATGCGAAATTTACCTTCTCGTATTGTTCAATTGTGTGTCTGTTAGGTATTGTTTGCCCTATCGTTTGAATAACTAACTTTAATTTTTTCTTAGTTGCTTCTATATATATAT
>JAGSMR010000296.1:5000-66007 GCA_029286605.1 Sericinus montela
ATACTGATGCTGCTAAGCTTGTCCGAATCTGCTGATAGGTTACTCCTATCAGCAGATTCGATATTTTATATGATCTCTCGAAGCTTCCATCATGTGGGCTTCCCGAGAAATTTTGCAATTGGGTCACTAGTTTTCTCACAGACCGGAGCATCAAGATCGTAGCTGATGGTGCATGCTCGGACTCCAAGCTTTCGCCAACCCTGTTTCTTCTGCATATCAATGATTTGTTACAAATTAGTAACATTCATTGCTATGCAGACGACAGCACTGGTGATGCCCTATACACCGGCCGTGCCAACATTTCTCGGGAACACGTCGACGAGTACCGGAACAAACTTCTGTATGACATCGAGATTTTGTTAGACAAAACCTCGGACTGGGCCCGACTAAATTTAGTCCACCGCTTGCAACTTTATAAGGCACAGGTTCGGCCGCACATGGAGTACTGTTCGCATCTTTGGGCGGGGGCACCCCAGTGTCAGCTCCTTCCATTTGACCGAATCCAACGAAGAGCGTTTCGAATCGTCGACGACCATGTTCTGTCTGATAGGCTAGATCCCCAGGCATTACGAGAGATGTTGCATCTCTTTGCATTTTTTACAAGATTTATTACGGGGAGTCCTCCGAGGAATTGTTCGGATTGATCCCAGCCGCTGAATTTCACCATCGTACCTTACGGCATAGTCAAAAATTCCGTCAACACCATCTTGATGCTTGGCATTCCACCACAGTGCATTTTCGCGGAATTTTCTACCACGCACTTGCACTTTATGGAATGTGCCGCCGTCAGCGGTTTTTCCGGACCGATACGACTTAGGGATCTTCAAGAAAAGAGAGCCTATAACTTTCTCAAAGGCCGGCAACGCATCCGCTACGCCTCTGGTATTACGGATGTTCATGGGCGGCGGTAATCACTTACCATCACGTGAGCCACATGCTCGTTTGCCTACCTTCCCTATAAAAAAACTCTTGGATGAATCTCTATCATACACCGCACAACACTGATGTTATCTTCAGTCGTCACCGTAGAAGGCCGTCCCTCACGCAAAGCATCGTTGAAGCTTCGTGAAAAGCCAATCTAAGTCTATCATAACATTCTTGTCGACTTAAATGACACCGAAAGTCACAAAAAATCATAGTATGAAAATTTTTAAAACCATAATGGCGTGACAAAGACAAATTTCAATTTGCCGCCAAATCGTAAAACAAATTAAATTAGTACTCAATAACATTGACAAAGAGTTCTATTTTCAAAATTTAAACTAATTTTATTATTATATTCTTTAAAATTGGCCTGTTCTAAAACTATCAGTGTCGCCCTCGTATATTATACCTAAAGCTTTGACACTAAGATGGTAATAGGCTCACCACCTGTCTAGTTGTTTCAAATAGGCTTCGTTGAAATGAGAGTCGGAAGGACTTCAATTTCTAGACCCCTGCCTACCCCAGTAGAGAGAATTTTCGTGAATATGTTATCGTGATTTTAATAAAATATTGCGTTTGTCGAACAAAATATCAATCGTATTGTAATAATGTATTAATAAATAAGATGAAAGTAAAATTACAATAATAAACTTAACTTTTAACTTTGCTAGACACAATTGTAATAAATATCATTCACACTGTTAGCTACATAAACCTTAAATCTTTTTACAAAAGACTAACATTTCATAATATGTATTTCAAAGCTAACGAACTGAACAATGGCGTGTGTGAAAAAAATCCTTTTTAGTAACGCTTTAATATTCTTAAAGAATCTGAATTCAAATTAGCCGCCTTTATAAAGAATACCAAAAAGGAAAAAGGAAGTTTCATAGCTAAATATGTTACTTGTACATTTAAATTAATTATTCGAATAAGCGCTGAAGTACTTGAAGTCAGCCTCCGTTACTTGACTAAATACTTTATATGCATATTTATCTCTAACTATTTATTTGAAGATATACTGTATATTCTGTCGTTGGCTTGAACACTAAAACGGAGCACTAAACGGCTCATCACCTATCACATTGTCCCAAATAGGTAATAATTCGGTGAAAGGTGGGTCGAGAGAACTTAATTGTCCCATTATCGTGAAAAATGCGTGAAGGTATAAATTGAAATCAAAATTGAATAATACAGGTGTAATGTTTGATAATAAATATACGGATATAAAAAATAGTTGTTTAATATTCAAAACAGCATTTAGTTTTTTAGCGAAACTTGAAAATTTTACAGAAAAACACTGCCAAGTAAATTAATCAAGCAAGCATTAAAAATAATAAAGAGCATTCCCAAAGCTATTCAGTGTTGATAACGGCCATGAAAATTACTCTTACCATTAGTCCGCCATTATCATTAAACCTCTTTTTACTACCTACGGTTAACGTTTTACTAACACGTCTTTTTAAGTGACATTCTTATCTAACACTAAATAAAATTTAATTTAGTGTAGTGATGTATAAGGAAAAAACAAACCGCAAGCCAATCTTTTCAATTGTCGCATTTGTTGATACTATTAAAATTAGTGTATAATTAGACAAGTACATAAATAAGATTAAACTCTGTAGTTTAATCTTATTTATGTACTTGTCTTATTATCTGTATAATACCTGTAGTGTACTCTCATTTGTGTCTTTCTTCAAGAACATAAGTACCACTGGAGACAGACAGATTTCGCAAGAGGAAGGCGAAAAAATATCTATTTAAGATTACAAAACCGCATGTGCAAATGAAATTGTATTATGTATATAAAATTATATTTTTAATTAAATATGCAGATTATCCGTATCTTATCACAGTTAAGTTATAAAGACACTTAAAAGCTTACAGTGGAAGTACATAACGTGTATGCTAAAATAACTAAAATTTTTGACAAAAAAACCGACTACAAATAAAAACCAAACTACTGTACCGACTATGGATTATACTCGTATTTCGACCCTCCTTTCTCCGTCGACATTTTTTGGGACAACATGACCTCAGTGCTGGCGACACCATAAATACCAGTGTGTACATCACTCGACCATGGAGGTCTTCACAAAGGAACAATAAAAATTAAACGTAAACAGATCATAAATAATAAATATTATACGTAACTCAACTCATATCGTTTATATTACAAATTGGTAGCATTTGCTTCAGCAAGAAACCGCAATTTAGGCTGACCCTCCATTAACCTACTACTCAAAGCATTCCACTTAATGAACCGAAAGGTATGGGATACATTTAGTGCCAACGTTTTTCTCAATCCCACGTTGACATGAATATATTATGATCACAACTTGTTTAAATTATTTTTATTTTGTGAATAACGCGAACAAAATTATTTATATTTAATAAAAAATTTATTGGGCTATTAAAATGAATTTAATGAATTTTATTGAATAGGAAAAATTTATTCATCCCAAAACCGTGGAGATACAAACATACACATATCTATTTTGATATTCTTGAAACCTGCCAGCAACTATGGTTTATAGAACATTATTTCAGACAAATCGACAAATCGCCAGTGATAGCAGCGGCCATAGCCGTTTGGCATAATAAGGTAATAAATATACTTACCAAAGTGATAGGAAAGGTAAATATTATTATGTGTTATTACGGTAAAGGCATAAGTTACATAATTAATAAGGTAAATATTATTAGGGTGCTGGCGGGCACAATCATTAATATACCTTATTAATAACAATAATTATACCGTACGCGTCTGGTCAATTGACTGCGCTTCAAAAATATTAAAACTATATCGTATGCTATATTAGGTGCACATGTCTACCTCTTGGACAGTACAGGTTGTTGCAAGTACAGATTTGTTATAAAAACCATGAAAATCGATAAGATAGACGACTGATAAAAATATAATTCTACGACAGCCATCCCACTGGCTGTCGTAGAATTGCATTTTTAAGGTGTTTTATGATTTAAAAACTTTTATATCAAATGCACACTTAGCAGACCTGAATAGTACGATTAAAAACAAAGGGAAGGGCCACAAAAAATAGTCTGCCAACAAGTTGTCTCTACGTTGTCTATGACAGTGATTCAAAAATGTTTAAATATATGGTGTGCTATATTATGCACACGCATCTGCCTCTTGGACAGTTCAGATTGTTGCATATGTCAGATGCGCAAATCAAGAAAATCAATGAGTCAGACATCGAGGCCTCTGGAATTTGAAAGGCAAACCATTTCACTTTTTTCAACTCCACGCTCCCCTCCCGCCATGCCACAAGTACAAAATTGTAATGTATATACAAAAATGTACGTCTGCTGAACATAATAATAAGATATAATATTAAAGGCGGAAACTATTTTCAAAATACATGAGAAATATTTTTAAATCGATGTATATATACATCCATGACTCGAGTAAATATTTATCTATCAAAATATGTATCTAAAGAAGTATACTATACCGTTGGCTTGGTTTAATAAAAATTAAATATTAAACAATTAATGGTGCCCTGACTGCGTTAGTCAAAAGGCAAGGCGTAGTGAAAAGTGCACGCCTTGCAATACATAACGCAGTGTTGGTACCGACTTTGTTATATGGCAGCGAAACCTGGGTATGCCAGAAGAAGCATAAAAGCAGGTTGAATGCAGTGGAGATGCGATCTCTTCGTAAAATGTGCGGCCTTACCATGGCCGACCGAAAGCGAAACGTAGAGATTCGCAATATGGCAGGTTTGAAAGATGACCTTGTCACAAAAATAAGATAAGGGAGTGCTTCGATGGTTTGGGCACGTTGAGCGAATGAGTGAAGACTGAATGGTGAAGAAAATATATAGCGCGAAAGTTAATATTAAAAGGTGTCGAGGTAGACCGAGACTAACTTTCGAAGACCATGTGAGCAAATTGCTCGAAGTGGGGAGGGTCAAAAGTACTTGAAGACCTAGACGTGCATGTATGAAGAAGATGATGAATCTGAAAAAAGCGAAAGAAGTATGTAGGGATCGTGACACTTGGCGATCTGTTCTCTCTGGCTACCCCGTCAGGGATTGTGCGTGAAAATAATTAAGTAAGTAACAATTAATATTTCTGGAGTTGTAAGAATCACTAAATTAAAATTTATTTATAAACATAACTGTAAAACTAATTGTATTTGAGAATATTACATTGTTCTGTTCACTCTGACTACCCCGTCAGGAATTGTGCGTGAAGATACGTAAGTAAGTATCATATTACACAGTCGCGTCGAATATAAACGTAAAGAAAAAGAACGATTTCTCCTCTTACTTCTAGGAGATATCCTTGTTCACAATAGTCCTCAGGAGTGAAAACGCATATATAATCTTCTTCTTTTGAATATTGGTTTATAGGTGTTATGTTTTTCAGTAACCACTTAGCATTAGGTGGACTGGTATCTCGCTTTATCTTATTTGCACTAAAAAAATGTCGTCCTGCAACAGTTGATTTTTTCAGATATTACATATTTATAGAGAAGCCGTTTTTTTACTTTTTTTTATAGAAATGGGAGGCAAACGAGCAGGCGGCTCACGTGATGGTAAGTGATTATCGCCGCCCATGAACATCCGCTATACCAGAGATATAGCAGATGTGTTGCCTACTTTAGAGTGCCCCCAGAATTGGGGGAGGGGGGTGTGGGCCTCCGGTTACCTGCACTCACCAGACGAAACGCAGAAGTTTCTTAGACTTCTGCTTTACGCCGGTATTCTGTGAGGTCGTGGTACTTCTTCGGTCGAGCCGACCCATTCATGCAACAACAAAAGCTGATGCGTGGCTCTACCACTGTCAACTGTTTTCGCAATTTGGAAACTTTTTCACATAAAAAATTCTATTACTCTCTTTTTCTCCAATTATTAACAAGTCTTACCAATATCAAAGTCATGATTGACGAGTGGTTTGGTGACGGAATTCGAGTCAAGAGATCCGAGTTCGATCCAGATCGAGGCTCGTAAAATGTTTTTTTTTTTTTCAAATCTTATGTGCGATTTATATCGTTGGCTTGGATATAAAGACGGCTTTAGCCTCACCGCCTGTCACGTTGTCCCAATAAATGTCTGCGGTGAAAGGTGGGTCGAAAGCACTTAATTTTCTAGACCACTGTCGACCCCAGTATTGGGAATGACGTGAAGATATTTTTATTTTTTCCAATTACAATTAATCATATAGTTATAACTTAGGGCTACAAGCGTGGGTTAATCATAAATTCGAATTTGTCATCAAATCCCACGAGCAAGTGGTATCTCTGCATGACTCATACTCGACAATTTTCCACGCTCAAACATTCATAAAATATACGATGGATTTTTAAGCCGTTTGTTTGAGAAGATGTGGATCAGCAGTTACTTAGAATATGTAAGGTAGTACATTAAAATTTTACGCAAACTGAGTATGTAACACACAAATATGTACAAAAGCGTTCTCATACGCGTGCATTGCCCACACTTTAGTCGCGACCTCCGGGCTATAAACTATTAACTATTTAAGCGTTACCAAACTAATGGTATCTACAGAGAAGTGGTGAACTATAAAACGTGAAATCGCAGGTTCAAACCCGCCATACAACTTCGTCATTCTATTCTCGTTATATTTCCATACAAGTTATCCATACCATTTCATATACAAGTGTTATATCATAGTTAAAGTGGTTAATATTAATAGTACTTAATTCTATGTTTAACTAAATGTTATCTAATTAAAAGTAGTTCAGATACTAGTGACGATGTTTACCTCGCTTTGTTTTTAATTAAAGCTCCTAGGAAATCATAATGGCATAAATTCACAAGTTTTTTTTTTTCATGGGCATTGGTAATCACTTTTATTGAATTCGAATTTCTAATTGTTCATGAAAATAAAACTGTATACTTTTTAGAATTTTACTAATTTTTAAATATGGAGTGGACGCGTAAAGAAGACCGTGTTGCAGTTATTGCGTTGCATCGTTGCGGTTACGCGCCAATTAAAATTTTTTGACATACTGAAAAATTTGAATATAACCAAAAGATTCGTTTATCGTACCATTAAACGGTACAATGAAGACTCTAGTGTAGATGACCGGTCAAGAAGGGGTCGCCCTCGGTCTATTAGGACCTCGGTGCTAAAAGCTGTGAAGGCGCGAATACAAAGAAATCCCAAACGTAAGCAGAAACTGTTGGCCCCTCAGATGGGGTTAAGCAGAACCACGGTGAAAAGGGTGTTAAATGAAAACTTAGGGCTTATCGAAGAAAAACAGGACATCGTTTGAATGCTCGTCTAATGGACCTGAGACTGAAGAGATGCCGCGCTTTGTTGAAGCGGTACGCGGGAAAAAATATCGGGAAATTCTTTTTTCGGATGAAAAAACTTTTACCGTAGTAGAAGAGAGCTATAACAAACAAAATGATAAGGTGTAGGCACACAGTATTGAAGAAGCGAACAACCGTATTCCGCGTGTCCAACGAGGTAATTTTCATCCTCGCTCATTGTATAGTTAGGTGTTTCTTATTAGCCCTCCTATTATATTAAGACTGGCCCTCCTCCAGTCCAGATTTGAATCCGTTAGATTACAAGATATGGCAACACTTGGAGGAAAAGGCGTACTCAAAGCCTCATCCCAATTTGGAGTCAATTTGGTAGATACTATACACTTTCAAACAGACACATCACAGTCTGTATAAAAAATATAAATATCTTCACGCAATTCCCAATACAGGGGTAGACAGAGGTCTAGTCCAGACAATTAAGTCCCTTCAACCCACCTTACACCGAAGATATTTTCGGGACATCATGACAGGTGGTGAGCCCGTCGCTGTCTCTATGTTCAAGCTAACGATATAATTCCTACATAAGTTTTGAAAACCCCATTGGTACGAGCCACCTGGGGATGTGTGGTTGGGGTCACCCAACCACTCGGCTATCGTGACAGTCTATATAAAAACAGCTTTAATAAAAATCATTCAAAGATTGAAAAAAAATATTTTTGGTATATAAAGACTATTTAAGGGCCTATCTGTGCATACATACAGATCATAAATGTACAATCGAATAGGACAGTAAATAATAAAACCTTCATGTCTCATCTCATAACTTCAATGTTAAAATATAGCTCATTTATATGTAATCACCATTTAGATCCTGAACATAAACGTTATTTCGAATATAGTATTAGCATCAAGTTATCAACAAAGTGACAAGTGGCCAGCTCTACGTACAAGCCTGCCGATACCTATATAAACAGAACATACATTTTTGAAAAAACGCTTTGGTACGAGCCTGCCACCTGGGGATGTGTGGTTGGGGGTCACCCAACCACTCGGCTATCGTGACAGTCTATATAAAAAACAGCTTTAATAAAAATCATTCAAAGATTGAAAAAAAATATAGAAAACTTCTTTTTGGTATATAAAGACTATTTAAGGGCCTATCTGTGCATACATACAGATCATAAATGTACAATCGAATAGGACAGTAAATAATAAAACCTTCATGTCTCATCTCATAACTTCAATGTTAAAATATAGCTCATTTATATGTAATCACCATTTAGATCCTGAACATAAACGTTATTTCCGAATATAGTATTAGCATCAAGTTATCAACAAAGTGACAAGTGGCCATCTCTACGTATAAGCCTGCCGATACCTACATAAACAGAACATACATTTTTGAAAAAACGCTTTGGTACGAGCCTACCTCCTGGGATCGAACTCGGGTCTCATGATTCAAATTCCGATCACCCGACGGCTTTCGTGACAGATATAATTACAATAGGGAAGGAAATAAGATAAAAGTGAGGGTCACCTCTACAGTAGAGCTTATGTCATTTGTTAAAATTTTACATCTCGTTAGACTGTAGGAATCTAAATAAAATTATTCGTTAAACCTTATAATAATTATTGTGAGATTAAATTTTCAGCTTGATTCGTTTTTAGTCCTCAAGCAAAGTTAAAAATATTAAACTTGCGATGTGAAAAAAATTTCAACTTACATTAACAATTCTTAGTTTTCATTTCCATATTTTACTTAAGTATTTATAGGAACAGAATTTATTTTATATTTTTTATAATCTGTATAATATTATGTTTTTACTATATCTTATTTTAATTATATTATCACATAAATCTTAATCAATACTCATCTAACACCTACCTAAATTTTATTTAATGTTCACCCACGGTTGACTGAAAATCAATGGCATAAGGCCTTCGCCTTCACGAAGTTCGCCGTTTGTAACCCTTGTATTACGTTGTTTCCCAAAAATTAATATGACGTGGTCTAATAATCTTACTACAACATCTTAGGTTTACTAAAAATTATGTACAACCAATCTACGGTATCAAAGGTAAGCTAGGTGATAGAAGGGTCACGAACACGCGAAAGGTCCAGTGCACGAGATATATTACACGTCTTGGTTAAACAGAATTCATTGAGATGTTTGTAAATGATCATTGAGATGTTTGAGATTTTATTTGGGTAGCTTTTTTATTCCTTTATTTTAATATTTTACAGATCGTCACTCCATCTTGAGTGTAGTCCTATACTGTGTTTGTATATACGAGATTGCCACTCGAAAACCTTTCATACCCAATGACCAGTTCTACCAGCTATGTAATCAACTCATTGCCACTTCATCGTGCTAAAACTCATAGTGTGTTCTGTATTCAATTACGCAAAAACGCCGAGCCTTTTTGTTGCACGCTGACCAACTTTATCCGTCGTAGTAAATAGATATAACTGATATCACGCACTGGTTGTATTTATTAACTATAAGGTCATGTCTACTCGACAAGACGACTTTACAATGTTTCCCGATCTCTGCCAGTTCAAGTGTTGCAGCTGGAGAGGCACTATCTCAGCTGGAGATTATTGAAACTCTTATACGCTGCCTAATCATATATGCTGTGCTATATCATATTTGCTATGACCAGGACCAGGTGCAGGACTAGAAACACCCCAGAAACTAGGAGCTATAGATTTATTTCGCATATTTGTCACTAGATAGTAGTCAAAATTGCAGGAAACGAGTGACTGATGTCGGTTAGAAGAAAGAATATTTAATGCGTCTGTAATAGTAACATTTCAGATTTTTCTCTTGAAACATTTAGTTTAATAGCAGGACTATTAATGGTGTAGTAGGAATAAAATTGGTTCAATTCAGTTACGGACAGCCTGAATAATGGCAAGAAATTTGATAAAACATTAAAAATATTTGAATTCGATAATTTAATTTATTTAACAAAACCACATTTCATGCACAGCCAAGATTTCATCTTAGATAAAAAATAAAAATATTAAAGCACTAAAATGCATTAATTTTTTATTAACTTATTAAAACAATTTTAATTTACTTTGTTCATACAGATACTCGTCCATCACAAGATTTTTATGAGAGAAACTAGCGGTAAAAAGTCAACATGATGACATCACCTTTTATACTTATTCTTGAGTATTGAATAAAGGTATTTACATTTGATTTTAAAATTATATTATATCATTTATAATAAATTTATATATTTATGAGGAAAGGTGTTCCACAGAAAATCATGACACCAATTTTGAGTGATTGACGTTCAGTCCCAGTCGTAACATCAGTCATAGGATATACATTGCCTTACTGTAAGAAGAGAACTAGAAAATAAGGAACAACAACATCACCTTGATGCTTGGCATTTCCACCAGTGCACGTTTTTCATAGGATTTTCTGCCACGTACTTGCACTTTATGAAATTTGCTGCCGTCAGCAGTTTTTAGGCCTGATACGACTTAGGACCTTCAAGAAAAATATATACCTTTCTCAAAAGCCGGCAAACAATCTGCTATTCATCTGGTATTGCTGTTGTTCTTGGGCAGCAATCACTTGCCATCACGTGAGCCACCCGCGCGTTTGCTCCCCTATTCCATAAAAAGAAAGGATAAAGGAAAATTTTCGAACGTGTTGTCCTGGATGCAAATACTAAAATTGGTTTGACAATATCAATCATATAATGCCACATTTACTGTACAGACGCCACATTAGTGTTGTGTACTTTTAAGTATTAATTTTAACATATCTCAGCATAGTAAACATGAAGCAAATTCTAAATCAATGGGAATGAAGACGCATATAAAGAGTGTTATATATACTTTATTAAGGAAAAGGCTTTGTTCCATAATGTACGAAGACCTCTGTTTGTTGTATTGTTGTAGTAAACGTCAAAAGGACTCAAGTTCCGATCAATTTGAGGTTCAATTCCGGACAAGCCAATGTAGAAAACCACTGTTTTACATTTGCTCGGGTCTGGAGTGTTTATTGATTGCGATCGTTGTTTCGAATCCCATAACTCAAGTGCTTTAGCTTCTTACTTGGGTAATTAAGTATTTATTATTATTACCTTGCTTCTTTTTTACGTTATTTATTAAACTTAAAAATAACGTTATTAACTAAGTTATTTTCTACATTCAGATGAATGACATCTTTTTCCCCAGCGGAATCTCAAATTGCAGGCCTTACATATATATCTACCTCCACTTTCAGAGAAAACATCTATCTACCAGATAATTGTCTATTAAATATGTGGTTCACCAGAAACTATGAAGCAAAAGAAGTCGGTAGAGGATTTATAGGAACCGGAACAGCAATATACAATTCGAGGAACACAGACATATCTATTCAGAAAGTTATTCAGTTCGTGGAAGTATTACCATATAACAGCCTGCTATATGAAATATTTTATGATTATTTTTATTTTAAAAAGCACTAAATAAATTTATAATTTTTTTAAATTTATGGCTAAATTTAGAAAAAAAATACATATAGTAATTTTAAGTTTCACGTTGTGTATTCTAAATATAAATTTTGTACTTCAAGTTTCGTACAGTAATAGGGAAAATACTTGACCCAATCTCTACCATCCTCTCCTTCTTTTTTCTATTCCTTTTTAAAGGGCAATACAACTGCAACACCTATGTCATAAGTGCCGTTAAGTGAGCAGTACAACTTTTAAGCAAGATAATACAATTACAGTCATTAAATATCTAATAATATTGTACAGTTGAGTCGTAAGTAGATAAAGAATCGACCAACAGTAAGGATACACTACACCAGTGTTACTTTATTAAATTACCAAGCTGCGAACCACGACGCCGTAGGTTTGAGCTCGTCATTTGAATACTACTAACCACTGAAGTTATATGCATCAAAGCTTAATTGAGAGAGAAAGAAACATTAGTATATAAGCAATGGTTATGTTTCATATAAAAAAAAAAAACCAAATGTATTCCTCAAAAACTGAATCTAATACTCTTAAAGTAACACCTTTCGATGTTTCTATTTACAACTGACTAAATTATTATTAAGAATACAACCTTTCCAAATTTAATTAAGTTTTACGTTGAAATATCTAATGTTTGGTATAAAATTCACTACAAGGCCTTACAATTCGTAAAATTAAGTACCTTAATTTCGAAGCCAGTATAATTAATTTTAATAAACCCTCTGTAGTTAATGCTGGTTTATTTATTAACATACCATTGAAACATTTTTGTTATTAATAAATTAACATTTTAGTTACGTATACCACGGAAATAAGTAAATATAATGTTACGTTTAAAGTAATAAAACGTACATAGACTAACGAATCAAAAGAAAGTATATCATGAAGACGTGCCAACAAATTATATGCTTATTTACGGTCACCCTCAATGTACCCATAAAATAAGTAAATAAATATAAATACAAATATCTTCACGCAATTCCAAGCTGAGGATAGACAGAGGTCAAGTCAAATATTACTAATAATCTACTTACATATCATTACGGCCCGATAGCGTTGTGAAGATTCTGTCTTCGCTGGTTCGGGCTTTGACTTTTTTGTACATAATTCATGTATCACTTTATGTGTATATATTAATTTATGTGTATATATTAATTTATGTGTATATATTAACTATTAATTTATTAAGTCATTTTAATTGGCAGTGGATAATATCGACGACCCGGAGATGACTTACCACGACACCGGTTTTAACGGTGTTGCCAGCTTAAGGTTCAGGTTCGATTTCTGGTGTAATCGGTGTGAAAACACTTTTCTACATTTTCACGGGTCTGTGTGTGGTACCTTCGTTATTTCTTATTCGATAACACAATAGCTTAAGTTATTTACGTAATTAAAGAAACTGAAATTGAAATTTGAAGGAGTATAAATATTTGATTTATTGGTATCAAAATTTCACTTCATTCTAAGGGCTTTGGAATGCAGGCGTCTATCAGTTCTATCAACAGATGGCGATAAGCATCTTAAAAATGCAAGAACAAAATATCAACAAACCGGGTGACGGGAACAAGCTTCAAGGCAGGCTGATCGCAGATCGTCAATCAGCTTGACTTGATTATGGCCGTTATCCTGACGGTACTGGTAAAATAAATAAATAAATATCTTCACGCAATTCCCAATACAGGGATAGACAGAGGTCAAGTCAAATATTACTAATAATCTACTTACATATCATTACGGCCCGATAGCGTTGTGAAGATTCTGTCTTCGCTGGTTCAGGCTTTTGACTTTTGTACATAATTCATGTATCACTTTATGTGTATATATTAATTTATGTGTATATATTAATTTATGTGTATATATTAACTATTAATTTATTAAGTCATTTTAATTGGCAGTGGATAATATCGACGACCCGGAAGATGGCGACACCACGACACCGGTTTTAACGGTGTTGCCAGCTTAAGGTTCAGGTTCGATTTCTGAATCATCGGTGGCAGCTTACTACGACTTTCACCGAGTCTGTGTGCTTATGGTATCATGTTTCTTATTCGATAACACAATAGCTTAAGTTATTTACGTAATTAAAGAAACTGAAATTGAAATTTGAAGGAAGTATAAATGACACAGTTTATTGGTATCAAAATTTCACTTCATTCTAAGGGCTTTGGAATGCAGGCGTCTATCAGTTTCTATCAACAGATGGCGATAAGCATCTTAAAAATGCAAGAACAAAATATCAACAAACCGGGTGACGGAACAAGCTGCAAGGCAGGCTGATCGCAGATCGTCAATCAGCTTGACTTGATTATGGCTAGTATCCTGACAGTACTAGTATAAAATAAATAAATAAATATCTTCACGCAATTCCCAATACAGGGATAGACAGAGGTCAAGTCTGAACAATCAGTCCACTGACCCACCTTCCACCGAAGATATTTTCGGAACAACGTTACAGGTGGTGAGCCCGTCATATAACATGTCCAAACCAACGATGAAATTCGTACGCAAGTTTTTTGAAAAACTCATTGGTACTGCCACCTGGGGATCGAACTCGGGTCTCTCGACTCGAAATTCCGACCGCAACAACTCGGCTATCGTGACTTATATGCACGAGTACTAGTATACAGTGGATTTTTATATTAGATAGGTTTGAAACAATGTTATAAATGTTGTTATTAAACAAAAATTACATGGCACTTACTTAAATATAGATACAACACCGTTACCTAAAAATCATAACACTTACTTATCTTTGCACAAGTCCTGACAGGGTAGCCAGATAGAACAGAACGTCAAGTTTCACAATCCTTACGTACCTCTCCTTCTTTTAAATTCGCTTATTAAGTTACTCTTGACTCTCCTCTCTTCGAGCAGTTTGCTCACGTAGTCGAGGTTGGTCGCTCGAACTCAAAGTAAAATATGAATACAAAATTATACAAAACATATAAAAATAGGAATAGTTTTAAATAAAATGTTAGTTCTGATAAGTTTTATACAGTGTTATTACACTACTTTTTGTTACAGCGTTTTGATTTTAATCTAGGAAGTGGATGAAATGGTTGCGAAACATTTAGTAATTTTGGAAGTGCTTGCGTTGGTGACTCCAACTTGAAACATTAAATTCAAAATTCTGTTTCTGAGATACTATGCGTAACCTTTTCCACGTTTTATTTTTATGTGTGTGTATACATATACAGAATGTTAAAAAAGGAAATTGGCACACAATTTTCTGTATTTTTTCCCTTCGCCTAATCTAAATTAAATTACATCTCATAACGTATAGCCATTTCTACAAAACGTTCTTTAGAAAACAAAAAGAAAAATGATTAGTCTTCGGTTTGATCCCATATTTTTCTATATTGTATCAGTGTAGAGGGTATAGTGGTATTTGTTTGTAGTATCTTCGATATTTCCGATTTTATAGCACTTTGGGTTCCCGAAGGCAGGTATGGTCTATATTATCTATTCATTTTGATTATTTATTGATTTCGAACTGTTTGAGACTTCATTGTAACTGACTGTGCATTATTTTGCGTATAGCTTTAGTTATGTTTATAGCGATCCCGGTTCATCTTGTAACGGTTGCATGGCCAGCAGCACGAGACAGTGGCAATGTTTAGCTATTCCACTTTTCCACTACGTAACGCCCTAGTATTCAAAATTCAAGTCAAGGCGGAAGGCCATTAATTAATCCTTCTATAATCAGACTATTTCAATAAAATTTAAATGAATCTTCAGTACACTGTTACTTTTAGATATATTTACACCGTGACTCTACGTGCTTTCAAACTATAAAACTTCGTCATAGAGAGTATCAGTTTTAAAACTTGACAGATTTGCCTCCTTCAGTAATGGACACCTCTTTTTATTTTAACATTCTGTGGATGTAGTCAAACGGCTACCACTAAAGAGCAGCAGGCTAGTAAGCTACTCTAAGTATTGTGCGATATTTAAACCACCTGCAGCATTGATATCTAATTTCGTCTATATCCAACCTATTACAACGCGAAATAAAATAATAGATTGCAGTTGACATAAATTGAACATTGCGGTCACCGAACTAAGTCGGTGATGATAGATAAGTGCAACTTTTTAATCGCTATAACCTATTGTTGCTGAGATTTGGAGCGAGAAATAGTTCCTCTAAATTCTGTAATATTAAAAGATTTAAATATTAAAAGCGTTTGGATACCTGAACTTACTAACATTTACATTTACATTACATTTTTATTTTTACATAGCCCCACTACCATTATTTCTTTTCCAAGAGCGGTTTATTTTTGATGAGTATTGAGTTAAAGTGCATTTACTCCAAGTGCTGAAATCGGTTCACCCAGGAGATCCACATATTTATACGCAAAATCCTATAATTGGCACTCTTCTCACTAACCAACTCCATTGAATGTAAGCCTGTTTAGTAGGGGTGTACACAATCAGGTCATAAGTATTGTCACACAGTAAAAACTTTTCTTTTAGAATGCTGGCCACAAAAAAGTTTAATGAATTCGAATTACAAATTGTCATGAAAATAAACTACATTCTTTTTAAATTTTACTCATTTTTAAATATGGAGTGGACGCTTAAAGAAGACCGTGTTGCAGTTATTGCGTGCATCGTTGCGGTTACGCGCCAATTCAAGTTTTTGACATACTGAAAAATTTGAATATAACCAAAAGGTCGTTTATCGACCACATCAAACGATACAATGAAGACTCTAGTGTAGATGACCAGGTCAAGAAGTGGTCGCCCTTGGTCTGTTAGGACTCCTGCAGTGATAAAAGCTGTGAAGGCTCGAATTCAAAAATCCCAATTATGAAAAGCGAAACTGTTTGTGGCCCTTCAGATGGGTTAAACGAACCACGGTGAAAAGAATTTGATAACATCATTACTCAAGACATCCTTGACTAAGGCAGCCGCCGATATTGACATGGACCTCGTTCTTGCTGTGATAGACGACTGTACTGGATTGAAGGCCTGTTCAAAATCACGGAGGTCATTTGAATAAACTTTAGTGTCCATAAGTCTATTTATTAGGATTCATTTTGGTATATAAATAGTTACATAATGAATAAACTTATTTTAATTATTTTAGGTTAAACATGTGACAGAATTTATGACCTGACTAGGTACAATCACAGTACCAGATAATCATTAGCCCAGACGGACTCACCCTATGCATTACTGTCCCAAAAATATCTTCAGTGGAGGTGGCTCAGGAAACGGCCAATGGGCTAAACAGAGGTCAAGAATCTCAGTCTAGCTCTGTGGCCAGAATTGCGTACCAGTACCA
This sequence comes from Sericinus montela, assembly GCA_029286605.1. Taxonomy (NCBI): domain Eukaryota; kingdom Metazoa; phylum Arthropoda; class Insecta; order Lepidoptera; family Papilionidae; genus Sericinus; species Sericinus montela. The sequence goes on from JAGSMR010000296.1 coordinate 21,972, forward strand.
GACACTCCGCATCTTTATACGTCACAGGTCTGCTTAAGTTTGCTCAAGTATGTTTCATGTTTTATACCGCGCGGACTTAGTAACCACTGCGATTTAAGAAAAAAGTTCCTTGAAACATCCTCTAGTGGGAAGAAACTGTACTAACAACTTTTACTTGATGAACGCCATTTTTTGCGCCCAAAGGCTGAATCAGCATTCAGTTTACCAACGGCTCGGCCAATCGGGCTTGACACTCTTTTAGATATCCAGAGTACGATATGATAAAGGTGTCAATGTCGAAATACATGAAGGTTTGAGAACATTAAATAAGACTCGATAATGTAATAAATGTTTTAAATATTGCACAGAGAGAGGTGTTTTTTTATTTTATTAAAATCCTTTTACTCTGTTGATAACTATACCGTTAGTAGGCGACGTATATTAAAACAAACGTAATATTAAAACTCAGAATTTTATTTACCAGTATCAGATTAAACGGAAAAAGAAACGCGTCGTAAATTCGCATAAATCGTAACTGATTTTCGTACTTCCAGTCTAGGGCACAAGCGACTTATTCGAGTGCTAAGCAAATTGCTAATGAGGTATTGCTGGGTAACGTTATCGCAAAGGCGGAAGATTTCTGTGGACTCTTACATCAGCCATAAATTATCCTGATTTAGCATTCCAATTGGTAAATACATGATTCTTCCTTTATTTTTTTGTTGTAACCGAAAAATAGCTGTGTTTAATATTATATTTACAATGTAGCTAAACAGCATTCGTTAATGTAAAGATCCTTATAAACCATATTCGCTTCTATGAGATTTATCATCTTTTTGCACTGTGACAACACTTGACTCCTCTGTATATTTTGTTACTCTCGCACTATATTTGTTCAAGATTCGTTAAAACATCACCTTATCATTTTCAAATTGATTCTCATCAGATATTACGAATCAGAAAATAATTATCTATTATCTAAAACTTGGTATAACTTAATGGAACTCAAGAATAAATTTAATGTTTCATATGATTATTTGTTGGCGTCGAAAGTTGACCGAGGTATTTTTGTGGCTAAATTCTCTCAAATACGAACAAATATAATTTAGCACGTAAAACATATTGATGTCTTGTATTTCTTTTATATTTTTACATATACCACCAGGTGCAAATTCGGTTAGTAACAATGGTTTGGACACCGACGTTGAACCGACAAACCTATAAAATCGGCACCTATATGGTCGGTCCAGTAGGCCGTGTAAGTGGGCTTACTATCGTGGGCTACATATACGCGCATGCAAATATCATAAGTTATTATGAATACAAACGTGAATAAATCATGCGTGTCCACTAAAACTACATCTGATCGACTATAAGTAAAAGTACCAACTGGTTGCATAATAAATATGAGTAAAGAAATAATTTTAGGTAAATTTTAATTTTGACTATGAGCATTGCGTTGGTATAATATATTTTTCTTGATTACGTGTTTTGTAGTCGTCACGCAACATTTTGTACCCAATAAAAAGATTTTTTTGTTTCTTTTCTCGACTCTAAGTACTTTGTTAGTTAATTGCTTTTCTTCATAGTATACACAATTATAAACCACTTTCTTCGATTTTCACGTTGTTAGCCAGTAGATAATGTAGTGTCACTAGTGCCTATGTAATTCCCTTTGCGAAATCTTATGCCTGCAAAATAGAATGATCTTTCGGTTTTAAATTAAGATGAGTCACTGGTGTCAAGACATTTATTATCAGACCATAAATATATAATACTAGGATAAACTTGTTTAACTAAATGGCTACGATATATTTGATCGTAATGCTCAGAACTGTAATGGGATAAAAACCTAATAACACGTTTGTTGCCTCGATAGCCAAAAGTGGTTGGGTGATCAAATTCGATATACGTATATATATATTATATTTATATATATATACATATATATATATATATATATATATATATATATATATATATATATATATATATATATATATATATATATATATATATATATATATATATATATATATATATATATATATATATATATATATATATATATATATATATATATATATATATATATATATATATATATATATATATATATATATATATATATATATATATATATATATATATATATATATATATATATATATATATATATATATATATATATATATATATATATATATATATATATATATATATATATATATATATATATATATATATATATATATATATATATATATATATATATATATATATATATATATATATATATATATATATATATATATATATATATATATATATATATATATATATATATATATATATATATATATATATATATATATATATATATATATATATATATATATATATATATATATATATATATATATATATATATATATATATATATATATATATATATATATACATACATATATATATATATACATACATATATATATATATATACATACATATATATATATATATACATACATATATATATATATATATATATATATATATATATATATATATATATATATATATATATATATATATATATATATATATATATATATATATATATATATATATATATATATATATATATATATATATATATATATATATATATATATATATATATATATATATATATATATATATATATATATATATATATATATATATATATATATATATATATATATATATATATATATATATATATATATATATATATATATATATATATATATATATATATATATATCTTGCACGATAACGCAGTGTTGGTACCGACTTTGTTATATGGCGGCGAAACCTGGGTATGCCAGAAGAAGCATAAAAGCAGGTTGAATGCAGTGGAGATGCGATCTCTTCGTAAAATGTGCGGCCTTACCATGGCCGACCGAAAGCGAAACGTAGAGATTCGCAATATGGCAGGTTTGAAAGATGACCTTGTCACAAAAATAAGATATGGGCGTGCTTCGATGGTTTGGGCACGTTGAGCGAATGAGTGAAGACTGAATGGTGAAGAAAATATATAGCGCGAAAGTTAATATTAAAGGTGTCGAGGTAGACCGAGACTAACTTTCGAAGACCATGTGAGCAAATTGCTCGAAGTGGGAGGGTCAAGAGCTCGGAGACCTAGACGTGCATGTATGAAGAAGATGATGCATCTGAAAAAGCGAAAGAAGTATGTAGGGATCGTGACACTTGGCGATCTGTTCTTCTGGCTACCCTGTCATCAGTGTGAAAATAAGTAAGTAAGTAACAATTAATATTTCTGGAGTTGTAAGAATCACTAAATTAAAATTTATTTATAAATATAACTGTAAAACTAATTGTATTTGAGAATATTACATTGTTCTGTTCACTCTAACTACCCCGTCAGGAATTGTGCGTGAAGATACGTAAGTAAGTATCATATTACACAGTCGCGTCGAATATAAAAGTAAAGAAAAGAACGATTTCTCCTCTTACTTCTAGGAGATATCCTTGTTCACAATAGTCCTCAGGGTGAAAACGCGTATATAATCTTCTTCTTTTGAATATTGGTTTATAGGTGTTATGTTTTCAGTAACCACTTAGCATTAGGTGGACTGGTATCTCGCTTTATCTTATTTCCATTAAAAAATGTCGTCCTGCAACAGTTGATTTTTCAGATATTACATATTTATAGAAGCCGTTTTTACTTTTTTTATAGAAATGGGAGGCAAACGAGCAGGCGGCTCACGTGATGGTAAGTGATTATCGCCGCCATGAACATCCGCTATATCAGAGATATAGCAGATGTAAGCGTTTACTTAGAGTGCCCCCCAGAATTGGGGAGGTGTGTATTCTTGTCACCTTAATTACTAGACGAAACGCAGAAGTTTCTTAGACTTCTGCTTTACGCCGGTATTCTGTGAGGTCGTGGTACTTCTTCGGTCGAGCCGACCCATTCATGCAACAACAAAAGCTGATGCGTGGCTCTACCACTGTCAACTGTTTTCGCAATTTGGAAACTTTTTCACATAAAAAATTCTATTACTCTCTTTTTCTCCAATTATTAACAAGTCTTACCAATATCAAAGTCATGATTGACGAGTGGTTTGGTGACGGAATTCGAGTCAAGAGATCCGAGTTCGATCCAGATCGAGGCTCGTAAAATGTTTTTTTTTTTTTTTCAAATCTTATGTGCGAATTATATCGTTGGCTTGGATATAAAGACGGCTTTAGCCTCACCGCCTGTCACGTTGTCCCAATAAATGTTTGCGGTGAAAGGTGGGTCGAAAGCACTTAATTTTCTAGACCACTGTCGACCCCAGTATTGGGAATTACGTGAAGATATTTTTATTTTTCCTATTACAATAAATCATATAGTTATAACTTAGGGTCAAGAGGTTAATTATAAATTGACACCTGTCACATCAAATCCACGAGCAAGTGGTATCTCTGCATGACTCATACTCGCCAATTTTCCACGCTCAAACACTCATAAAATATACGATGGATTTTAGGCCGTTTGTTTGAGAAGATGTGGATCAGCAGTTACTAAGAATATGTAACATAATTCCACAAGGTAGTACATTAAAATTTTACGCAAACTGAATATGTAACACACAAATATGTACAAAAGCGTTCTCATACGCGTGCATCGCCCACACTTTAGTCGTGACCTCCGGGCTATAAACTATTAACTATTTAAGCGTTACCAAACTAATGGTATCTACAAAGAAGTGGTGAACTATAAAACGTGAAATCGCAGGTTCAAACCCGCCATACAACTTCGTCATTCTATTCTCGTTAACCATTTCATATACAAGTGTTTTATCATAGTTAAAGTGGGTAATATTCATAGTACTTAATTCTATGTTTAACTAAATGTTATCTAATTAAAAGTAGTTCAGATACTAGTGACGATGTTTACCTCGCTTTGTTTTTAATTAAAGCTCCTAGGAAATCATAATGGCATAAATTCACAAGTTTTTTTTTTTCATGGGCATTGGTAATCACTTTTATTGAATTCGAATTTCTAATTGTTCATGAAAATAAAACTGTATACTTTTTAGAATTTTACTAATTTTTAAATATGGAGTGGACGCGTAAAGAAGACCGTGTTGCAGTTATTGCGTTGCATCGTTGCGGTTACGCGCCAATTAAAATTTTTGACATACTGAAAAATTTGAATATAACCAAAAGATTCGTTTATCGTACCATTAAACGGTACAATGAAGACTCTAGTGTAGATAACCGGTCATGAGTGGTCGCCTCGGTCTCATTATGGGACCTCGGTGCTAAAAGCTGTGAAGGCGCGAATACAAAGAAATCCCAAACGTAAGCAGAAACTGTTGGCCCCTCAGATGGGGTTAAGCAGAACCACGGTGAAAAGGGTGTTAAATGAAAACTTAGGGCTTATCGAAGAAAAACAGGACATCGTTTGAATGCTCGTCTAATGGACCTGAGACTGAAGAGATGCCGCGCTTTGTTGAAGCGGTACGCGGGAAAAAATATCGGGAAATTCTTTTTTCGGATGAAAAAACTTTTACCGTAGTAGAAGAGAGCTATAACAAACAAAATGATAAGGTGTAGGCACACAGTATTGAAGAAGCGAACAACCGTATTCCGCGTGTCCAACGAGGAAATTTTTCATCCTCGCTCATTTTATAGTTAGGTGTTTCTTATTAGCCCTCCTATTATATTAAGACTGGCCCTCCTCAGTCTAGATTTGAATCCGTTAGATTACAAGATATGGCAACACTTGGAGGAAAGGCGTACTAAAGCCTCATCCCAATTTGGAGTCAATTTGGTAGATACTATACACTTTCAAACAGACACATCACAGTCTGTATAAAAATATAAATATCTTCACGGAATTCCCAATACAGGGTAGACAGAGGTCTAGTCCAGACAATTAAGTCCTTCAACCCACCTTACACCGAAGATATTTTCGGGACATCATGACAGGTGGTGAGCCCGTCGCTGTCTCTATGTTCAAGCTAACGATATAATTCCTACATAAGTTTTGAAAAACCCATTGGTACGAGCCACCTGGGGATGTGTGGTTGGGGTCACCCAACCACTCGGCTATCGTGACAGTCTATATAAAAACAGCTTTAATAAAAATCATTCAAAGATTGAAAAAATATTTTGGTATATAAAGACTATTTAAGGGCCTATCTGTGCATACATACAGATCATAAATGTACAATCGAATAGGACAGTAAATAATAAAACCTTCATGTCTCATCTCATAACTTCAATGTTAAAATATAGCTCATTTATATGTAATCACCATTTAGATCCTGAACATAAACGTTATTTCCGAATATAGTATTAGCATCAAGTTATCAACAAAGTGACAAGTGGCCAGCTCTACGTACAAGCCTGCCGATACCTATATAAACAGAACATACATTTTTTGAAAAAACGCTTTGGTACGAGCCTACCTCCTAGGATCGAACTCGGGTCTCATGATTCAAATTCCGATCACCCGATGGCTTTCGTGACAGATATAATTACAACAGGGAAGGAAATAAGATAAAAGTGAGGTCACCTCTACAGTAGAGCTTATGTCATTTGTTAAAATTTTACATCTCGTTAGACTGTAGGAATCTAAATAAAATTATTCGTTAAACCTTATAATAATTATTGTGAGATTAAATTTTCAGCTTGATTCGTTTTTAGTCCTCAAGCAAAGTTAAAAATATTAAACTTGCGATGTGAAAAAAATTTCAACTTACATTAACAATTCTTAGTTTTCATTTCCATATTTTACTTAAGTATTTATAGGAACAGAATTTATTTTATATTTTTTATAATCTGTATAATATTATGTTTTTACTATATCTTATTTTAATTATATTATCACATAAATCTTAATCAATACTCATCTAACACCTACCTAAATTTTATTTAATGTTCACCCACGGTTGACTGAAAATGAATGGCATAAGGCCTTCGCCTTCACGAAGTTCGCCGTTTGTAACCCTTGTATTACGTTGTTTCCCAAAAAGAATTAATATGACGTGATCTAATAATCTTACTAAAACATCTTAGGTTTACTAAAAATTATGTACAACCAATCTACGGTACCAAAGGTAAGCTAGGCGATAGAAGGGTCACGAACACGCGAAAGGTCCAGTGCACGAGATATATTACACGTCTTGAGGTTTAACAGGATTTATTGAGATGTTTGTAAATGATCATTGAGATGTTTGAGATTTTATTTGGGTAGCTTTTTATTCCTTTATTTTAATATTTTACAGATCGTTACTCCATCTTGAGTGTTGTCCTATACTGTGTTTGTATATACGAGATTGCCACTCGAAAACCTTTCATACCCAATGATCAGTTCTACCAGCTTTGTAATCAACTCATTGCCACTTCATCGTGCTAAAACTCATAGTGTGTTCTGTATTCAATTACGCAAAAACGCCGAGCCTTTTTATTGCACGCTGACCAACTTTATCCGTCGTAGTAAATAGATATAACTGATATCACGCACTGGTTGTATTTATTAACTATAAGGTCATGTCTACTCGACAAGACGACTTTACAATGTTTCCCGATCTCTGCCAGTTCAAGTGTTGCAGCTGGAGAGGCACTATCTCAGCTGGAGATTATTGAAACTCTTATACGCTGCCTAATCATATATGCTGTGCTATATCATATTTGCTATGACCAGGACCAGGTGCAGGACTAGAAACACCCCAGAAACTAGGAGCTATAGTTTCATTTCGCATATTTATCACGAGATAGTAGTCGAAATTGCAGGAAACGAGAGACTGAAGTCGGTTAGAAGAAAGAATATTTAATGCGTCTGTAATAGTAACATTTCAGATTTTTCTCTTGAAACATATAGTTTAATAGCAGGACTATTAATGGTGTAGTAGGAATAAAATTGGTTCAATTCAGTTACGGACAGCCTGAATAATGGCAAGAAATTTGATAAAACATTAAAAATATTTGAATTCGATAATTTAATTTATTTAACAAAACCACATTTCATGCACAGCCAAGATTTCATCTTAGATAAAAATAAAAATATTAAAGCATTAAAATGCATTAATTTTTTTATTAACTTATTAAAACAATTGTAATTTACTTTGTTCATACAGATACTCGTACATCACAAGATTTTTATGAGAGAAACTAGCGGTAAAAAAGTCAACATGATGACATCACCTTTTATACTTATTATTGAGTATTGAATAAAGGTATTTACATTTTGATTTTAAAATTATGTTATATTATTTATAATAAATTTATATATTTATGAGGAAAGGTGTTCCACAGAAAATCATGACACCAATTTTGAGTGATTGACGTTCAGTCCCAGTCGTATCATCAGTCAAAAAAATGCATATCGCATTGCCTTACTGTAAGAGGAGAACTAGAAAATAAGGAACAACAACATCACCTTGATGCTTGGCATTCCACCACAGCGCGTTTTTCACCGGATTTTCTGCCACGTACTTGCACTTTATGAAATTTGCTGCCGTCGGCAGTTTTTTAGGCCTGATACGACTAAGGGACCTTCAAGAAAAATATATACCTTTCTCAAAAGCCGGCAAACAATCTGCTATTCATCTGGTATTGCTGTTGTTCTTGGGCAGCGGTAATCACTTGCCATCACGTGAGCCACCCGCGCGTTTGCTCCCCTATTCCATAAAAAAGAAAAGGATAAAGGAAAATTTTCGAACGTGTTGTCCTGGATGCAAATACTAAAATTGGTTTGACAATATCAATCATATAATGCCACATTTACTGTACAGACGCCACATTAGTGTTGTGTACTTTTAAGTATTAATTTTAACATATCTCAGCATAGTAAACATGAAGCAAATTCTAAATCAATGGGAATGAAGACGCATATAAGAGTGTTATATATACTTTATTAAGGAAAAGGCTTTGTTCCATAATGGCCTTCGAAGACCTCTACCATTCCATTTATTGTTGTAGTAAACGTCAAAAGGACTCAAGTTCGATCAAGGCCCTGAGTTCAATTCCCGGACAAGCCAATGTAGAAAACCACTGTTTTACATTTGCTCGGGTCTGGGTGTTTGTGGTGCGATCGTTGTTTCCGAATCCCATAACTCAAGTGCTTTAGCTTCTTACTTGGGTAATTAAGTATTTATTATTATTACCTTGCTTCTTTTTACGTTATTTATTAAACTTAAAAATAACGTTATTAACTACAAGTTATTTTCTACATTCGGAGTAAGATAAGCAATATTTTTCCCCAGCGGAATCTCAAATTGCAGGCCTTACATATATATCTACCTCCACTTTCAGAGGAAAACATCTATCTACCGAATGGTATAACTCCTATTAATGCTATTGGTTCACCAGAAACTATGAAGCAAAGTCCGGTAGAGGATTTATAGGAACCGGAACAGCAATATACAATTCGAGGAACACAGACATATCTATTCAGAAAGTTATTCAGTTCGTGGAAGTATTACCATATAACAGCCTGCTATATGAAATATTTTATGATTATTTTTATTTTAAAAGCACTATATAAATTTATATTTTTTGAATTTAGGGCTAAATTTAGAAAAAAAATACATATAGTAATTTTAAGTTTCACGTTGTGTATTCTAAATATAAATTTTGTACTTCAAAGTTTCGTAAGGTAATGAGGAAAATTCTTTTTTCTATTCCTTTTTAAAGGGCAATACAACTGCAACACCTATGTCATAAGTGCCGTTAAGTGAGCAGTACAACTTTTAAGCAAGATAATACAATTACAGTCATTAAATATCTAATAATATTGTACAGTTGAGTCGTAAGTAGATAAAGAATCGACCAACAGTAAGGATACACTACACCAGGCTAGTGTTACTTTATTAAATAACCAAGCTGCGAACCACGACGCCGTAGGTTTGAGCTCGTCATTTGAATACTATTAACCACTGAAGTTACATGCATTAAAGCTTAATTGAGAGAGAAAGAAACATTAGTATATAAGCAATGGTTATGTTTCATATAAAAAAAAAAAAACCAAATGTATTCCTCAAAAACTGAATCTAATACTCTTAAAAGTAACACCTTTCGATGTTTCTATTTACAACTGACTAAATTATTATTAAGAATACAACCTTTCAAATTTAATTAAGTTTTACGTTGAAATATCTAATGTTTGGTATAAAATTCACTACAAGGCCTTACAATTCGTAAAATTAAGTACCTTAATTTCGAAGCCAGTATAATTAATTTTAATAAACCCTCTGTAGTTAATGCTGGTTTATTTATTAACATACCATTGAAACATTTTTGTTATTAATAAATTAACATTTTAAGATTTACGTATATACCACGGAAATAAGTAAATATAATGTTACGTTTAAAGTAATAAAACGTACATAGACTAACGAATCAAAAGAAAGTATATCATGAAGACGTGCCAACAAATTATATGCTTATTTGCAGTCTTATAAATGACCCTTACATAAAAATAATAAGTAAATAAATATAAATACAAATATCTTCACGCAATTCCCAATACAGGGATAGACAGAGGTCAAGTCAAATATTACTAATAATCTACTTACATATCATTACGGCCCGATAGCGTTGTGAAGATTCTGTCTTCGCTGGTTCAGGCTTTGACTTTTTTGTACATAATTCATGTATCACTTTATGTGTATATATTAATTTATGTGTATATATTTTTTAAGTATGTGTATATATTAACTATTAATTTATTAAGTCATTTTAATTGGCAGTGGATAATATCGACGACCGGAAGATGGCGACACCACGACACCGGTTTTAACGGTGTTGCCAGCTTTAAGGTTCCGGGTTCGATTTCTGGTCGTGTCAGTGTAGAAAACACTTTTCTACATTTTCACGGGTCTGTGTGCTTGTGGTACCTTCGTTATTTCTTATTCGATAACACAATAGCTTAAGTTATTTACGTAATTAAAGAAACTGAAATTGAAATTTGAAGGAAGTATAAATGACACAGTTTATTGGTATCAAGAATTTCACTTCATTCTAAGGGCTTTGGAATGCAGGCGTCTATCGGTTTCTATCAACAGATGGCGATAAGCATCTTAAAAATGCAAGAACAAAATATCAACAAACCGGGTGACGGGAACAAGCTTCCAAGGCAGGCTGATCGCAGATCGTCAATCAACTTGACTTGATTATGGCCAAATTTATCCTGACGAGTACTAGTATAAAATAAATAAATAAATATCTTCACGCAATTCCCAATACAGGGGTAGACAGAGGTCAAGTCTAGACAATCAAGTCCCTTTGACCCACCTTCCACCGAAGATATTTTCGGAACAACGTGACAGGTGGTGAGCCCGTCGCCGCCTTTATGTCCAAGCCAACGATGAAATTCGTACAAAATTTTTTTTGAAAAACTCATTGGTTCTGCCACCTGGGGATCGAACTCGGGTCTCTCGACTCGAAATTCCAACCACCCAACAACTCGGCTATCGTGACTTATATGCACGAGTACTAGTATGCAGTGGATTTTTATATTAGATAGGTTTAAGAAACAATATTATAAATGTTGTTATCAAATATAGATACAACACCCGTTACCTAAAAATCATAGTACGTACTTACTTATCTTTACGCACAATTCCTGACAGGGTAGCCAGATAGAACAGAACGACAAGTTTCACAATCCTTACGTACCTCTTTCGCTTCTTTTAAATTCGCTTCTTAAGTTACTCTTGACTCTCCTCTCTTCGAGCAGTTTGCTCACGTAGTCTTCGAGAGTTAGTCGCTTTCGAACTTTCAAAGTAAAATATGAATACAAAATTATACAAAAACATATAAAAAATAGGAATGGTTTTAAATAAAATGTTAGTTCTGATAAGTTTTATACAGTGTTATTACACTACTTTTGTTACAGCGTTTTGATTTTAATCTAGGAAGTGGATGAAATGGTTGCGAAACATTCAGTAATTTTGGAAGTGCTTGCGTTGGTGGCTCAACTTGAAAACATTAAATTCAAAATTCTGTTTCTGAGATACTATGCGTAACCTTTTCCACGTTTTATTTTTTGTAATATTATTGTATACATATACAGAATGTTAAAAAAAGGAAATTGGCACACAATTTTCTGTATTTTTTCCCTTCGCCTAATCTAAATTAAATTACATCTCATCACATTACATACATTCTACAAAACGTTCTTTAGAAAAACAAAAAGAAAAATGATTGATACTTCGAGTTTGATCCCATATTTTTCTATATTGTATCAGTGTAGAGGGTATAGTGGTATTTGTTTGTGGTATCTTCGATATTTCCGATTTTATAGCACTTTGGGTTCGAAGGCAAGGTATATGGTCTATATTATCTATTCATTTGGAAATTTATTTATTACAGTTTCGGACTTGTTTCGGGACTTCATTGTAACTGACTGTGCATTATTTTGCGTATAGCTTTAGTTATGTTTATAGCGATCCCGGTTCATCTTGTAGCAGTTTGCGCTGGCCAGCAGCACGAGACAGTGGCAATGTTTAGCTATTCCACTTTTCCACTACGTAACGCCCTAGTATTCAAAGTCCAGAGTCAAGGCGAGCCATTAATTAATCCTTCTACAATCAGACTATTTCAAAAAAAATTTAAATGAATCTTCGGTGTTACACTGTTACTTTTAGATATATTTACACCGTGACTCTACGTGTTTCTCCCCTTCAAACTATAAAACTTCGTCATGGAAGTCATCAGTTTAAATCTTTGACAGATAAAAGAGGTGTCCATTACTGAATTTACCTCCTTCAGTAATGGACACCTCTTTTATTTTAACATTCTGTGGATGTAGTCAAACGGCTTCTACCAATAAAGCATGGGCTAATGCTTCTCTAAATGTGTACGATATTATAAACCACCTGCAGCATTGATAATCTCTAATTTCGTCTATATCAGCTTCTATTACACAACGCAAAATAAAATAAAAGATTGCAGTTAACATAAATTGAACATTTGCGGTCACCGAACTAAGTCGGTGATGATAGATAAGTGCAACTTCTTAATCGCTATAACCTATTGTTGCTGAGATTTGGAGCGAGAAATAGTTCCTTTAAATTCTGTAATATTAAAAGATTCAAATATTAAAAGCGTTTGGAATACCTGAACTTACCTAACATTTACATTACATTACATTTTTATTTTTACATGGCCCCCGCTACCATTATTATTTCTTTTTCAAAGCAGTTTATTTTTTGATGAATATTGAGTTAAAAGTGCATTTACTCCAAGTGCTGAAATCGGTTCACCTAGGAGATCCACATATTTATACGCAAAATCCTATAATTGGCACTCTTCTCACTAACCAACTCCGACAGAATGTAAGCCTGTTCAGTAAAGAGGATGTACACAGTCAGGTCATAAGTATTGTCACACAGTGAAAACATTTCTTTTAGAATGCTGGCCGTAAATTGAATTCGAGTTACGAATTGTCCATGAAAATAAAACTACATACTTGTTAGAATTTTACTCTTTTTTAAATATGGAGTGGACGCTTAAATAAGACCGTGTTGCAGTTATTGCGTTGCATCGTTGCGGTTACGCGCCAATTCAAGTTTTTGACATACTGAAAAATTTGAATATAACCAAAAGATTCGTTTATCGTACCATCAAACGATACAATGAAGACTCTAGTGTAGATGACAGGTCAAGAAGTGGTCGCCCTTGGTCTGTTAGGACTCCTGCAGTGATAAAAGCTGTGAAGGCTCGAATTCAAAAAATCCCAATCGTAAGCAGAAACTGTTGGCCCTTCAGATGGAGTTAAGCAGAACCACGGTGAAAAGGGTGATAACATCAACACTCAAGACATCCTTGACTAAGGCAGCCGCCGATATTGACATGGACCTCGTTCGTGCTGTGATAGACGACTGGCCGCACAGATTGAAGGCCTGTATTCAAAATCACGGAGGTCATTTTGAATAAACTTTAGTGTCATAAGAATCTATGTTTTGTTAAGTTCATTTTGGTATATAAATAGTTACATAATGAATAAACTTGTTTTAATTATTTTAGGTTAAACATGTGACAGAATTTATGACCTGACTAGGTACAATCACAGTACCAGATAATCGATGGCTTGGACGGACTCACCACCTGTCACGTTGTCCCAAAAATATCTTCGGTGGAAGGTGGCTCGAAACGACTTAATGGGCTAGACAGAGGTCGAGAATCTCTGTCTAGCCCTGTATTGGGAATAGCGTACCAGTACCAGACACTCCGCATCTTTAACGCCCGTCACAGATCAGCTTAAGTTTGCTCAAGTATGTTTCATATTTTTATCCCGCCCTTGGTTGGTAACCACTGCGATTTAAGAAAAAGTTCCCTTAGAAACATCCTCTAACAAAAATTGGGAAGAAAAACTGTACCTAACAACACCCCACTTGATGAACGCCATTTTTGCTCCCAAAACCGAATCAGCATTCCAATTTACCAACGGCTCGGCCAATCGGGCTTGACACTCTTTTAGATATCCAGAGTACGATATGATAAAAGGTGTCAATGTCGAAATGCATGAACGTTTGTGAGAACATTAAATAAGACTCGATAATGTAATAAATGTTTTAAATATTGCACAGAGAGGTGTTTTTTTTTTATTTTATTAAAATCCTTTTACTTAAGATTAAGATTATAATCTTAACTATACCGTTAGTAGGCAACGTATATTAAAACCAACGTAATATTAAAACTCTAACAATTTTGTTACCGGTATCAGATTAAACGGAAAAAGGGAACGCGTCCGTAAATTCGCATAAATCCGTATTGATTTTCATTACTTCCAGTCTAGGGCACAAGCTACTTATTCGAGTGCTAATGAGTACTAATGAGGTATTGCTGGGTAACGTTATCGCAAAGGCGGAAAATTTCTGTGGACTCTTTTACATCAGCCATAAATTATTCTGATTTAGCATTCCAATTGGTAAATACATGATTCTTCCTTTATTTTTTTTTATTGCTTAACCGAAAAATAGCTATTGTTTAATATTATATTTACAATGTAGCTAAACAGCATTCGTTAATGTAAAGATCCTTATAAACCATATTCGCTTCTATGAGATTTATCATCTTTTGCACTGTGACAACACTTGACTCACTCTGTATATTTTGTTACTCTCGCACTGTATATTTTGTTCAAGATTCGTTAAAAAACATCACCCTTATCCATTTCAGTGATAAAATTCTCATCAGATATTACGAATCAGAAAATAATTATCTATTATCTAAAACTTGATGTAACTTAATTGAACTCAAGAATAAATTTAATGTTTCATATGATTATTTGTTGGCGTCAAAAGTTGACTTGAGAGTATTTTTGTGGCTAAAGAAATTCTCTCAGAAATAAGACAAATATAATTTAGCACGTAAAACATGTATTGATGTCTTGTATTTCTTTTATATTTTTACATATGCCACAGGTGCAAATTCGGTTAGTAACAATGGTTTGGACACCGACGGTGAACCACGACAAACCTATAAAATCGGCACCTATATGGTCGGTCCGAGTAGGCCGTGTAAAGTGGGCTTACTATCAGTAGGCTACATATACGCGCATGCAAATATCATAAGTTATTATGAATACAAACGGCTGAATAAATCCATGCGTGTCACTAAAACTTCATCTGATCAAACTAAAAGTAAAAGTACCAACTGATTTGCATAATAAATATGAGTAAAGAAATAATTTTAGGTAAATATTAATTTTTGTCTACAGGCCATTGCGTTGGTATAATATATTTTCTTCGATTGCGTGTTTTGTAGTCGTCACGCAACATTTTGTACGTAAAAAGATTTTTGTTTACTTTTCTCCGACTCTAAATTACTTTGTTAGTTAATTTAGCACTTTCTTCATAAAATGTACACAATTATAAACCACTTTTCTTCGATTTTCACGTTGTTAGCCAATGGATAATATGATGTCACTAGTGCCTATGTAATTCCCTTTGCGAAATCTTATGCCTGCAAAAATAGAATGATCTTTCGGTTTTAAATTAAGATGAGTCACTGGTGTCAAGACATTTATTATCAGACCATAAATATATGTCCTCTGCTAGGATAAACTTGTTTAACTAAATGGCTACGATATATTTATGATATCAATATATAGAACTGTAATGGGGTAATCAAAAACCTAATAACGTTTGTTGCCTCGATAGCCGAGTGGTTGGGTGATCGGAATTCGATATACGTATTTGTACCATATTATATTTAATTCCGTTAAAAACCTATTGTTTAAAAAACATTTCTGTGTTTATCGTTAATAAGTCGTGTATTGTCATGAATAAATTATTTTTCTTTCTTTCTTTATTTCTATGTATATGTACTAATTTATCACTTGACAGCCTGCATACTAATTTATTTTTTTTGTACAGAAACAGCGTAGCGGTGGGGAATTTCTCTTAAATATTTTTTAAGCTGACGTCTTTGTAGCTGGAATATTTCTGCTTCACAGGTTAAGTAGTTGTTAGTGGTACCTTCGTTATCTCACATTCCATAACACAAGAGCTTAAACTTCTTCCTTTAGGATCAGAGCAATGAATGTGATGTCTTTATATTGCAATGTAATATAAATCAATGTAATATAAATTCTTCTCTTTCTATCTATATATCAATGTAATATAAATTAATATATATATATATATATATTAATATATATATATATATATATATATATATATATATATATATATATATATATATATATATATATATATATATATATATATATATATATAAATATATATATATACATACATATATATATACATACATATATATATATATACATACATATATATATATATATGTATATATATATATATATATATATATATATATACATATATATATATATATATATATATATATATATATATATATATATATAGATAGATAGATAGGGACAACATCACATACATTGCTCCGATCCCAATGTAAGATGCTAAAACACTTGAGGTAAGGGAATCGAAACAACGAAGTCACCACAAATACCCAAACCCGAGAAAATGTAGGAAATGTGGTTATGTATATATATATATATATATATATATATATATATATATATATATATATATATATATATATATATATATATATATATATATATATATATGTATATATATATATATATATATATATATATATATATATATATATATATATATATATATAGATAGGGACAACATCACATACATTGCTCCGATCCCAATGTAAGATGCTAAAACACTTGAGGTAAGGGAATCGAAACAACGAAGTCACCACAAATACCCAGACCCGAGAAAATGTAGAAAATGTGGTTTTTCTACATTAACCCGACTGGGAATCGAACCCGGGACCTCGAGATGGCAACCGGCAACACCTTGAAAACCGGTGTACACGTCACTCGTCCACAAATATAAAATTTATTTCAATTACATTTATTAATTAAGTATTGAATGTGTTATAAAGTCCACCGTTAAGTCACTCCTGCGAAGAGAATTTATCGTAACACCACGATTTGAAATAACAGTTCCTCCGCATAAGAGACGTCGATTAGATTGCTGCCCACTACCAGTCTCCCTAATTTTGGTTTTAAGTCCGTTGTTATCTCACCATTCGTTCGTAAAAATATTTAGATAAATATCTTCATACCATTCCACATGGGTATACAATTAAGTCCTTTCAAACTATCTTCCACCGAAGACATTTTTGGGAAAAAAATAAAAATATTTCTATATTTACGAGTAAATCTAACCAACACTCTATGGGCTTTGGATAAAATAAAATAAAATTATTATTGTTATATTTATTAAATCTAAGAAATGATTGCGACTCTTGACGCGGCTATTGTCTCCTAACAACAAAGACTTCAAATGATGATGACCATGTCAATTCTACTTAAAACTGTTAAGAAAGAAATAATTTTAATTATTACTGGAAATAGTAGCCTTTTGGTAGATTTTCATTATCGTTTTGGGAAACATAAATACAATTGTACGAAGTATATAGTAATAAACAAACCAAACCGTTTTATTATTTCTATTAAAGAAACTAAGGTAGAAACAAAACAAAAGACGACTATTTGATTAAAAAATGTGTCTCGTTTTGGTGAATATTTATGTCAGGTGATGAAATACGCGAATTCGTTTGCATTAAGCAAGGTGTATAGAAAAATATATTTCTTAATTTTGCTCTCACTTTTCCACGAAGGAATATATTTACATGAATATTTTTAGTAACGTATTATTCCTTCAAATAAGTACATATTTTGGAAGTGAAAATATTAAATGTGTATAATGTAATACGTTTATTACGTTTCATAAATTTTAATCGTCATAAATTCTGTCACATGTTTAACCTAACATAATTAAAACAAGTTTATTCATTATGTAACTATTTATATACCAAAATGAACTTAACAAAACATAGATTCTTATGACCTTAAAGTTTATACAAAATGACCTCCGTGATTTTGAATACAGGCGCTCAATCTGCGCGGCCAGTCGTCTATCACAGCACGAACGAGGTCCATGTCAATGTCGGCGGCTGCCTTAATCAAGGATGTCTTGAGTGACTCCAAATAGGGATGAGGCTTGGAGCTCGCCTTTTCCTATAAGTGTTGCCAAATCTTGTACTCTAAAGGATTCAAATCTGGACTGGAGTAGGGCCAGTCTTCGTGCCGGATGAAGTCGATTTCACGCGCCGCCAGCCAGTCTTGTGTGCTCTTCGCTCTATGATCTAGCGCCGAATCTTGTTGGAGTACCCAGTGCCTGTTATTAAACATGGTATGAGAAACAGGTTCCACAAGGTTCGTCAGGACTGTATTTGGATACACAACTGCATTCGTTTTTACACCTTTCTCGCAAAGATGTACCCCTGTTAAGCCCCAATAAGAAACTCCCAACCATACCATGAGCGAGGATGGAAAATGAACCCGTTCGACACGTGGAATACGGTTGCTCGCTTCTTCACTACTGTGTGCGTACATCTTATCATTTTGTTTGTTATAGCTCTCTTCTACGTTAAAAATTTTCATCCGAAAAAGAATTTCCTGATATTTTTTCCGCGAACCGCTTAAACAAAGCGCGGCATCTCTTCAGCCTCAGGTGCATTAGACGAGCATTCAAACAAAGTCCTGTTATTCTTCGATATGCCCGAAGCCCTAAGTCTTTATTTAACACCCTTTTCACCGTGGTTCTCCTTAACCCCATCTGAAGGGCCAACAGTTTCTGCTTACGTTTGGGATTTCTTTGAATTCGAACCTTCACAGCTTTTATCACTGCTGGAGTCCTAACAGGTCTAGGGCGACCACTTCTTGACCTGTCATCTACACTAGAGTCTTCATTGTATCGTTTGATGGTACGATAAACGAATCTTTTGGTTATATTCAAATTTTTCAGTATGTCAATAACTTGAATTGGCGCGTAACCGCAACGATGCAACGCAATAACTGCAACACGGTATTCTTTAAGCGTCCACTCCATATTTAAAAATGAGTAAAATTCTAAAAAGTATGTAGTTTTATTTTCATGAACAATTCGAAATTCGAATTCAATAAACTTTTGTGGCTAGCATTCTAAAAGAAAAGTTTTACTGTGTGACAATACCTATGACCTGACTATGTATATACTATGTACTCTAGCGCCTTTTCACCAAGCAAAGCTTAAAATATGCTCTTAATCCATTTAAAACCATAGTTAATTTAAAATCGTAGCTCGAACGATTTGGTACGAGCCTACCAAATAGGGATCGAACTCGGGTCTATTGACTCGAAATTCCGACCACCCAACCACTCGGCTATCGTGACTTAAATGTACAAAGCTAGCCTATTAACAGGTTCTTGAAATTTATTAAAAATAAACTTTATAAAAAACAGTTATTAAAATATAAGGGAATCTGTTAATGAAAATATTAAAGTAAGCCCTGGGAATGAGATAATCGCTCAACCTCATTACGAAACGGCGATAGATTAAAAACATCAATGACAAATTAACATGTTAAAATCAATGAAAAATAACATGTTACATTATTCTTTTGCCTTTACGTGTAACGTTTTAACCGCACTGTTATGAATAAGTAAATAAATTAATCTGAACCACTTATGACGCCTCTGTTAGATTGAACACGATACTACGAGCACAAAAGTAATTATTATATTATACATAGTAGATTTCCGGTGATTAGGTTAAGGAAGTATTAAGATATCTGTATCGATGTAAGAATGTATTACCTTTATTATAGCGAGTGCCGTGCCTAGAGGCGACTAGAAAAAACTTTCGTTATTTTCTTCTTTTCTATATAAAGACTGAAAATACTCGAATAATTAAATTTTATAATTACGAACGAAAAGTAACAAACATTCGATTCTATCACTGGAGTTCTCTCTAAAGAACGTAAATTGAATAAACGGATGCTCAATTTGGTTAAACCTCATTTTCAGCATTCAAGTGTTTGCTAAAAGCAAATTTGAAATTTCAATTTCAGCCTTACTATTGCGTCTGCATTTTAACAAAAATTTTCTCTGAGTTCCTTTTTCAAAATGTGCAAGTGTGCAAGTAATAGTAGGTTTTTGGAGGAATAATGTTTTTTTATTAACGTGCTGCAACAGTTGCAGAATATCAACCTTTCACTTATATCTAATATCGACGCAGACATAAGATCAGCATTTTGTCGGAATTGGAATTTTTAACCACTAAGGCAAAACTTGTTGGCCTGCACGTTTTCTCGGCCTAGACCCTGTACGCATAATCCCTAATGGGGTATATAGACAGACATGTCTCTTTCGCTTCTTTCAGATTCATCATTTTCTTCATACTTGCACAACTAGGTATTCGAGTAATTTTGACCCTTCCTCTTCGAGCAATTTGCACACATGGTCTCCGTAAGTTCGTCGCGGCCTACCTCGACACCTCTCAATCTTAAGTTTTATTCTATATATTTTCAGCACAGCATTTTGTATCGCAAGGTGTGAACTTTTCACTAGGCCTTTGACGACTTTACAAACACAGTCAGGGCACCGTTGACTTTGTTCCCGACAGTCTCACGCCTGTCCATATCTACATCCCATCATCCATCCCGGGTAAAGCACTTCCCAATTATACAATTTAGTTTACCTAAACCCTGCAGATAATAATACAAGTAACCCTAACAAAATTCGATAAAAATTATTTTATTGCATATCTAATTTAAAATTAATAAAAATTACGTGATATAGTCTTAACTTTCCAGATTCTTTAATTTTTCAAATCATTCTGTATGTTCTTTCTACTTCCACTAGCAAAAGTTCAATAGTAGATTTTGGTGTGTCCCGTAGTATTTGCAATAATCCTTAAACTTGGCATTAAATAAATTTATTGAAGAAGAAACTAATTGAACTTTTATAAAATGTACAAAATTATTTAAACTAGATAATGCTAGATCAAACTCTTACTTTGTTTCATCATCATCATTAAAGCCCATCAGAAGTCTACTGTTAAACATAGGCCTCCCCAAAGATTGCCACATATAGCGGTCCTGTGCTATCTGCACCCATCGACTCCCTGCAACATTATGCAGGTCGTTTGTTAATATTTTTAAAATTAAGATTTAATTTCATTGATGATTTAATTGACTATTAAAATAACAATTTATCGTTTGTTAATATTATATTTTTTAATTTGTTTGTTACAAAGAAATTAATTAAGCCGATAAATTATAAACATAGACTAAATATACAATATGTATCAAATACAAGTTAATAGTTTATTTATAAGTAAACAGTTTCGTAACTATCCGGTCTTGTTATTTAAACATAAATAATCGGGATAAGTTAAGGAATAATTTACTTCATTGAGCAAGGTTATTTGTATTATGCTAAATTAACAGGGGTAAATTACAATGAGAGATCTTAGTACTGAAATCTTAGTACTTAATTGCTATTTGTATACTAAGACTATGCTTATCATTTCATATCATCACCCCCTCGTTTTCGCCAGCCGTTGGTAATGGGACTCAGGCACACAGATGCTTGGCAGAATACTAGCCTACCAGTGAACATGATCAAAATAAAACAGGGATTTGAGAGACATTTTGGCTCATGAGTAATAAATTACTAGTATATATATACCAGTATATATATACATTACCATTATAAATATACAGGATACCCTTTATCTCAAGAATGCATGAGATAAGAAATATGGATTTACTTTATTCGTTTTGTTTCATTGAGAATTTGGATATTATCTTTTTATCTTTAATTTTTTTTTATTTAAATAGTACAACTTAGAAAAATTCTTAATTCTTTCAAAGATTTTAGACTTTTTTAAGAGAGATTGGAACAGCATTCATTGATGAGATACTTTAATAACTTTGGTTTTGAATATAAGAAACAAAAGTAAGTTTATGGATATTATCGAGTTTCTTTTTCCAACATTCATAAGTTCAATTTCTCATCATCTAACTTCTCTCTACCATCGGTACGCTGAAGGTTTTCCCAGGACTAACGATCTCGTTAAGAGGAATTAGACGCAATTGAGGAATGAAGTAGTGAGACACGTGTGAGAGTGTGACGACCTAAAGCAGAGTAGGATAACCCCAAAAAATGGAGTAACGACCTGCAAATGTTGCCGGGAGTCGATGGATCGTAGAGTCACTTGGGCTAGGGATCGCTTTTTGTGGCGATTTCTTGGGGAGTCCTATGTTCAGCAGTGGACTCTTGATGAAGATGATACTTGTGAAGATATTGCTCAAATTTATGTAAAACTCAAGTTCCATTTAAATTTCTAACTTCCCAATGTTTTGAGTCTAGCTCTTACCTTCTGCAATTATAGTTTATATGAGGCTCGTTCATAATACTAAATGAAATAATATGACGAAGGCTAAG
The DNA here is from genome assembly GCA_029286605.1 of Sericinus montela. Classification (NCBI taxonomy): domain Eukaryota; kingdom Metazoa; phylum Arthropoda; class Insecta; order Lepidoptera; family Papilionidae; genus Sericinus; species Sericinus montela. The sequence goes on from JAGSMR010000296.1 coordinate 44,809, forward strand.
TAAATTTAACGATAAATTCGACTTAAATGAAGTCGCAGAAATTGCAAACATTATTTTTTACGCCGCCCTCTGGTCATAGTCACAGGAATGACGAAAATTAGTCGCACCATTAGGCTTCCATTGTCGTTTAACTTTTTCCAAGGACTATCATTTTAACAAAACGCTTTTCTGTTTCGACATTTTAATGAATTTTGATCGGTTCTATACAAACATATTAATGGAAATAAAAGTGAATTTTAATAGTGTTTGTTTTTTCTTTTGATATTATCAATGAATTGTTTCTTTATTTAATGATTATTAAAGTTATATCATATTACAGATAAATAGTTTATTTATCTTCACGCACATTCCCTGACGGAGTTGCCAGAGAGAACAGATGGCCATGTGTCACGAACCTTACATACAAACTCTATATATAATAAATACTCTTTCGCTGCATTCAGATTAATTATTACACAGTAAACATGTACGTCTAGGTATCAGAGTACTCTTGATACTCCCCTCTTCGAGCAATTTGCTCACATGGTCTTCGAAATTTATTCTCAGCCTACCTCGACACTTTTAATAACTTTCGCGCTACATATTCTTTTTCTTAGGTCTTCGCTTATCCGCTCAACGCGTCCAAACAATCGAAGCCCGCCCTTATCAATTTTAGGGATAAGGGCATCTTTCAAACCTACCATATTGCGATTCTCTCTGTTTCGCTTTGGGTCCGCCAAGGTAACGCCGCACAAGTTGTAAGTATAAAATGGACGTTGGTAATATCTTTTGGTACTTTATTAATACATCATATACAACAGCACCATCAAAACATTTTACTTGGTATTTCAAATTTCAAATAAAAGAAAACTTTTTATGACTTATCAATAGCTTCTAGCTTTTATAAATTTTTATTGAACGAATCAACCGCAAACCTGTAATTGATTTTGAAGCAGAAAGAATAAAATACGATGATTTAAACGATATTCGTAGTTACTGAAATACATCACCGAGAAAACGTAAGCAATTCGTAATCTTTTAACGAAAATAGGAACCGAACGCTGCCCAGCCGAGTTGGATTCACCGATTGACCTCTGGATCGAAGTTGGACTTACTAGTTTGACAATTTTTCCCAGATATACGTATTCGTTAACAACTGCGAGCGTAGTGTTCCCAACAATAACCGGCATTGGTCTGACATGGACGTTAAACATGACCTTAGTCTTGTCCATGTTCATCTTAAGACCAACCCGTTGAGAAACACTATTTTATTTATTTATTTATTCTTTAATGAACCTTACAAAACAGGATAACTCCTTTACAAGTCCTTTACAAGTTCCTTTACAAGTAAAGGAACATAAGGCGGACTTAATGCTAAAAGCATTCTCTGCCAGTCAACCTTAAGGTAGTGGGAAAACATTAAAGGCAGTTGCAAAAAAAAATATAATATAAATAATAGATATAAGTAACAAGAATTATTATAAATATATATTTATACACATACACAAACATTACTACATAAACACACACACACATATATATACATATACTCATACATAAATTATATTACAATATAATTATTACAATAAAAATATATTAAAATAAAAATAATACAAAAAAATATTACACAAAATGATGCGCCTCAGTATGACGATTTCAGGAGATGATTCCGAATGTTAAATTTGAATGTGTGCTTGCTTGTGGGATGTCTCAGTTTTTCAGGTAGCCCATTCCAGATTCGCGCGGCTTGAACAGCAGACGATGAAGAAGCGAAACCTGATCGGTGAATTGGAATAAAAAGTGTCAGAGACTCAGAGGATCGTCTTTTATGAGTGTCGCGCAGAAATTGGAGTTTACATTTCAAATATTCCGGATAGTGATTATCATAAAGAATCGAAAAAACAGTGGAAAGTATCCTGACTTGTCTTCGTTGGCGAATGGGAAGCAATTTCAGCTGAGAACGGAAGAGAGATATATGATCAAACTTGCGAAGACAAATATGAAGCGGATACAATTATTAATGAGACGTTCCAGCTTGTCTAAGTAAACTTCATTAAGATCAGGATAACACACATCAGCATAATCGATGATGGGTAAAATAAGAGATTGCACTAGAGTTATCTTTACCTTGACGGGGAGAAAGTTACGAAGGCGATTGAGTACATTCAAATTGGTGATAACTGACCTACTAATATTTTGCACCTGTGTTGACCAACTCAAAGTTGTATCAAAGTAAACACCAACAAGAATAAGGGATTATAGCGCCGCAAGCATGACAGGTGAAACACTGCTATTGCTTAGTTTAGACAACAGTTGAGCACTTCCAATTATTATTGCTCGACATTTATTTGGATTCACTTGAATGCCAAATCTGCGAGACCACTCGATTAGATTAGCCAGGTCCAAATTCAATTTTTCTATTGCGCTGTTGATTACATCTACTTTAGTTTGAATATAGACTTGTAAGTCATCGGCATAAACATGATAAGAGCAGCTTAATTGTGAAGAGAGAGAGTTAATAAAAATTGAAAACACTAGTGGGGATAATATTCCACCCTGTGGAAAGCGAAACAAGAGTTTACACCAATCAGATACATTATGACCACTACGAACAGCTTGTTGGCGTTCACAGAGGTAAGACGAAAACCAGTCTACAGTGGAGGAGGAAAATTGTAGATGACGGAGCATGGCAAGGAGGATATCGTGGTCAACCATGTTGAAAGCATTAGTAAAATCAATTAAAACCTGTATCGTGACCTTTCTATCGTCTATGCCTTCTCGAATATCCTCTGTGACTTTAAGAAGTGCGGTGGTTGTGCTTGGTGGTTGTGGTTGTCAGGATGAAAACCAGTTGAAATTCAGAAAGCAAAGCGTTTTAAAGTGAACTTTGTTGGTGAACAATAGACTCAAGAAATTTTGATAAAAAGGTAAAATAGAAATTGGTCTAAAGTTGTTAAGCTGTGTAGGGTTCGCTACTTTAGGAACATAAGCTTTACGCCATTCTGAAGGAAAACCCCAGACGACAGAGATGAATTGATGATATGAGTAATGACTGGGAGTACATGTTCAATAACCAAAGAGATCATTGCACGGCTCACATTTTCGCAGCCACCGCCTTTGATTTAATAGGTATGAAAGTTTTATGAACTTCGTCAGCAGAGACAAGCGAGAAAGAAAAGGTGTATGCAGAGGTTTGGCCAAGGAATTAATTCCTGAAATTGTTTGGAACTTAACAGAGGGCGAGAGTGAAGAACTGGAAGAAAAATGACAGTTAAGATCATTAAGAGGAAAAGAGATGTTATGGTCAATTACAGAGTGTTTAACTATACCGAAAGAACGCAGAAATTTCCATATGTCGGCCAAAGAAGAATTGGAAATATTGTCTTGAAAGTTACTACGCTTAGCTGCCCTTACCATCTGGTTGTACATATTACGAGCTTTTTTATAGGCACACCAGCTGTCATTACACCTGTCACGCTTGAATTGCCTAAAAGCCCTAGCACGTCGTGTCATCGCCATTCGTACTGCCTTCGTGATCGACGTGGCTGGTGGTCGCCTGACTCTCACAGCCTGTAGTGGATCATGGACATCGAATAATTTTATTACGAGATTATTAAACAAGGCAACTTTATTATCTAAAGTTGACGCAACACATATACCGGCGCGAAATCAATATTGGAGGCATCATTCATTAAATCAACATGGTTAACTTTGGAGAAGTTACGGAATACACCAATTTCCGGTTTAGTTTTGACTGATTTTAACTTATATGCAAGGTAAATTAAATCATGGTGCGAAAAACCAGGAGCTGAAAACTGCCCATGTTTGCTATTTTGTTGGGGAGAGGAAGTAATAATCAAGTCAAGCAAGGTATCAGGAGAATCGGGATTATGGTGAGTAGGAGAGCAGGAAGAATGGATAAATTTACAGAATATAAAATATTCAGAAGCTTGGCTCTACGAGAAGAAGGTTTAAGAAGGTCAGTATTAAAGTCACCCATGATAATGTGATGTGTATAGTCCACACAAACTGATTCCAAAACAGATTCCAAGCTGGAAAAATAGTCAATAGCTGGAGGGCAGTAAACAACACCAAGTACAAGCTTAGTATACTTTACCTGAATTTCAAGGAAAATATATTCAGCAGAGGAAGATGGAAAGGGCGACGAAGCAATAATGGAATATGAACGTAAGTAAATTGCAGCGCCACCATCACCTCTGCCAACTCTATAATTTCTTATTAAAACATACCCAGGTAAGCTGTAAGATAAAGTAGAAAGCGGCGGTTTAAGCTAGCTCTCAGAAATAAGAATGGCCTGCACATATGAAAGAGAGGAGGAAAAAGCATCTAAAATATCAGAATAATGAGAAGGTATACTCTGTGCATTCATATGGCAAATGTTAAATGTAGAAGTACAGTTTTCTAAACAGTTACACATCAAGTCACGTAGTGTTTCAGGCTCGTCAAATGAATCAGAGCTTAAAAATGAATCACAAGCAGAATGGAACGAGTTATTATCAGATATCATAATATATCAAATAAAAAAATAAGATATATAATAAAATAAATAAGTATAAATATATAACAATAATATATAAATGTAACGACATTAAGCACTTACAAAGTAAAAACAACACAAAAAAATCAAAATGAATACTTTCTCATCCCGCCGGTTAACCTGGGGAGACATTGATTAACAATGCAAAAAAAACTAAAACTATATAACAAAATAGAGTACTAACGAATAAAGGGTAATGTAACAAATTTAAAAGACTAAAATAGTAAATATTACAAATCAAATAATAAAAAATGTGGTTTTATAATTACCTAAATATACTTAAAGGAAAAATAAGTTAATGAAATAATCTATGCCCTAAGTTTGATCGATATAGAAATCGTCAATCACAAATTGTAAAGTGTTATATCTATGACGACAAATAATGACCGATAAGTTCTGACAGCTGACAATGACAAAAGGTTTACAACTGTGAAATTGAATCTGACAATTTAAACAACAACAATATAACAGTGAGGATAAAAACAAAACAAAAGTGTCGTTATAGAATCAAAATGTTAGAAATTAAATTACTCAATGTGAAAAACTTATCATAAAGTTACTGAAACCAATATGATTAAAACTCGAAAGAAATAGTTTAGTATATAAATAATTTAGTAGCAAAATGAAGTGTTAAACTTAAATTATACATGTTGAAACAGTGGAAAACGTAGAAAAAAAAAGTTATAAGTATTTACAAAACTTATTTCTTGTTTGGAGTAGATCTCTTGCTTTTCAAATACTGGTCTGATGTCTTCGCTGCCACAGGAGAGTTGGTATGACTCTTCGGCATCGTCATGACAGAAGCCGTTTGTTCTTCCGAGGCTATAGCATATTTTGAAAGTTCCTCTTTGCAATCGATACGGTGACGCGAGCCATCATGAGCCTTAATGATCACATTCCCATCGACAGTCCAGCAGTTGTGGATGCCCAGACGCTTACGGGCCAGCAAGAACAGTGATTGTCGGTAACGAGTTAAGAACTCAGATACAACAACGCCCGTGCCTTTTAGACTAACCTTTTTTTTCCAAATTAAGGATCTTAATAATGGATCACAGAAACGCACCAAAACAGCTCGGCGTTTGCCTTCAGTGGGTTTGCCTAGACGATGGCATACTCTTAACCCACTAGATGAGAAGTCTTGAAGCCTCAGTTTTTCCTTAAAAAGTTTTAAAAAATAGTCAGGAAAAAGCTTCAGGAACGCCGTGAAATAAGATATATTTTCTCCTGTGCCTCATCTCAATTATGTTAATAGATTTAGTGCACTCAGATATTTGCTGCCGCAGTAAATTCATTATACTCCAAACCTGTGTTTTGAACTCTTGGAACTCCTCTTGAAGACGATAAGTAGAAGCTAATGTTTGTGGTGTTGAAGAATTAAGTAGCACTTCAAATTCTGACAGTTTCTTTAACAGATTTTCCTCTATAGCCTGCTGATTTTCAACAATAGTGTCATATGAAGCCATGACGATAGTTTATAGTACTATAGTAATAGTAGTTTTAACGAATTTAGAGGTTAACCGGTGGGGCGATAAGAATATATAAAAATTACGACATAAATTTTTGTGCCGAATATACTATGGGGTATAAATGTAAATAAACTTTAATTGTACATATGAATAAAGAACAAATAACCACTGTAAGTTATTTTTACTCAACTATTATATGGGAGCACTGTGTCTACTTTTTTAACACCTACCGCCGAAAAAAAAGAAGAACTATATAAAAAAAGAACTATTGAAGTCATTGAGCGACTCTGTCATCAGAACTATGACATCGGCAAACCGAAGGTGAATGATGAATTCGCCATTGATGTTCACACCGTATCCTTTCCAGTTCAGTAGCTTGAAAACATCTTCCAACACAGCGGTGAAGAGTTTCGGGATATAGACTCCCTGTCTTAACTATATGTTACCTTACCTGTATTATACCTAGTCCGGCCATAAAGATTGTTACAAATTAAAATGCATTTTTTTATATAAATTTACGTAATATTATAAAAATTTATTCCTACATATTAATTAGTCCAGCAAAAAGTAAAAAAAAGTATTCAATGGAAATGGTCACTTGGCTTTTATACAGGTCTTTTATCTTTTTGTCCAGGAATCTATGGATTTACTCACTGTTTCCAAGAGACATTTCGCCACTACTTCCTTTAAAGTTTCAATGACAATGTCACCGTGTCTTTTAGAGCAGGCCATATCCTCAAAACCTACTCATAATTTGAAGTCTAAAGGGTTGCGGTCTGGGCTAGATGCGGGCCAATATTCAACTCTTATAAAGCCCGGAACGTTGGTTTCATGCCAGGCTTGGGTAGTTCATGCCTTGTGACCAAGTGCAAAGTCCTGCTGGAAAGTCTACGGTATTTTTTTTAAAAAGTATATTGCTGAGAGGTTTCACAGCATGAACCAAGACTCTATTGATACACTTTGGCTGAACTTTTCAATCCCTTTCACAAAAATGTAGTTTTGTGACTCCTTGATAAGATACACCAAACTATAAATGTAAAAGGTATAAATAATACCTTTCCGACCATTTGAACAGCTTCTTTAGAACTGTGAGCATAAACTTTATATTTTTGCTTATTGTAGTGATCTTCAACCTTCAAAATTTTTTCATCAGTAAAGAGGATATTTCTGTGCCATTCACCTGCGTATTGCAACAAAAGGCGATCAATCCATTCTCTTTAATAGTAAAGGTTGATTTAGGGCATGTCCTGCATATTGACGGTAAGCACAGAGCTTCAAATCTTCTTTTATACGTATTATAAACAGAGACAGATTTACTTACATTTATTAAAATATATCTAACAAAAATATCTTTACGCGTTTCTCAATACTGAGGTACACAGAGGTCTAGACAATAAAGTCAATTTGACCGACATCGAAAAAGCAAAAAAATAATTTATGAAACTAACTATTTCACGCAATTCCCAATACAGGGGTAGACAGAGGTCAAGTCTAGATAATTAAGCCCCTTCCACCCACCTTCCACCGAAAATATTTTCGAAAAACATCGAGCAAAGGTCAGACGCCCAGTTCTATTACTGTAACAACACATAATAAGTTGTATTAAAGCGAAACGTAATGCGCGGTCTGCTGTGTAACGATGCATGAGCGAACAATTAGAGCGAATTTCGGATATTGCAGCTTTTTTAAACGATGACATCAGTTTTATTATAAGTGTACCAGACTTAAATGACGATAAAGTTAATGCTTTACATAAACTACGCCAACAAAAGCAATACAAGAAGAGTTTTTGAAACATTGTTGGATTTTAAAGGGATTAGGAAAACAGAGCGTGAGAAATGTACAGGAAATGAACAGGTGGAGTTGGCTTCTACGTACATCTGGAAAACTTTTAACATTGACGGCTAGAAACAAATCCGCTACTAGCTCTATGGGTACTTGATAAAGAAATAAATACAGATTTTCGATTTGTTTCATCCTGCACGATAGCTAAGTGTTTGGATGATCAACCCCATTGGAACCGCAACAAACCTATTGGACCGAGCCTGCCACCTGCAAGCTCAGTCCAATGGGTTTGTTCAAAAACTTATGGACGATTTAATTCTTATCTCGGTGGTAGAAAATGAAATTTAGTATGAGAAATTTTAGAACATTATTTGAATTTTGAAAACTTTTTGGTAATTAATTTTTGGTTTGCTGTAAACATCAATGCAGGATTTTCTCCATTTTCAAAGATTTTCATTTTTATTACAATATAATATATAATAGGGATTCTAAAGACTACGTTCGTAAAGGTTACCTTCAAATACACGATTTTCGATATAAATAGGAGACATTTGTGAAAGTTCGCCTCCTATTCTGATATCTTTGTAACTGGTATTTTATTCAATGAACCGAAAATAAGGGTCAACGTGAAAAACGACAGGCAATGAATTTTCTTATGTTTGTCACATGACCACGTGTAAGGTGACTAAAAAAACGAATAAGTCTTATGGATGTATAAAAAGAATTTATTCTATAAATTAAATATTCATTCGAACATCGATTCGATTTCTTTGCGTATACATGAACTTTTATTAATTTTATCATAATTTAACTCAGCCTTATTGACAATCAGTCATTGTCGAGTTAACGTGGAAACGTTAACGCGACAATTATCACAGTTCACACTCAGCAATGAAAACTTATAGTACCCTTTTAGTGGTGTAAATAAATATTTATACATGTCCATAAAAAATTGTGATCACTTATAAAACTTAACGAAATATGTAGAAGAGATATTTAATCATAACATTGCTTGTTATATATAAAATAGCGGCCCCAGTAGACGTACTCGTAATCTTGCATTGGATTTAATAAAAAATACGTGATGAATTTACAATACAAATAGGTTTATGTATTAAAATAGTTTTATGTACTTTGTTACACATTGTTCCTTTTTTTTAATTTTTAATTTTAAAAGTCACGATAGCCGAGTGGTTGGATGGTCGGAATTTCGAGTCAAGAGACTCTAGTTCGATCCCCAGGTAGCAGGCTCGTACAATGGGTTTTTCAAACTTATGTACGAATTATATCGTTGGCTTGGACATAAAGACGGCGACAGGCTCACTACCTGTCACGTTGTCCCGAAAATATCTTCGGTGGAAGGTGGGTCGAAGGGACTTAATTGTCTAGACTAGACCTCAGTCTACCCCTGTATTGGGAATTGCGTGAAGATATTTATATATTTATTTTATTTTATTATTAAAAAACGTAGAATCAAAATGATGAAATTATACAATAATTGTAAAATATAAACGGAATTTTCTTGTAAACATGGTGACACATGGTGATTTCATATTGATATAATGGTAACGGCTTTAGAACATGCCACTCTTACCAATTCTCGATAAAGGTATTGTAAGGGGCGAATTGGGGAAAAAGAACTATATCTATAGATACCGACAGATGGAGTTACCGATAAGTTGCAAGATGTCTGGTACTCCTGTAATCTTATTATATTTAATCAAAAACATACCCATGATACAACTACGTAAAATAATTTACTACGTTTAATAAAAATATTTTGTTAACTTACATTCCGTGGCTTGCAAATTTAGTGGACTGTTATTTATAGGCAACTATTAGACTAAATCGGCGGCATTCGTCCATGTATTATATGCAATTTCTCGCAGGATTCTATATATTTTCACACAATTTCCCATACTGGGGTAGGCAGAGGTTTAGAGAATGCAATCCTTATGACATTTTTTCCACTGAAGCTTATTTAGGATAAGTATAGTAGTGATAAACCTATCGCCATCTTAATATTCAAGATAACGGTACAATATACCTCTACATAGATAAAAGTTAAACATTAACAGTGCTAGAGCCACGCACCAGCTTTTGTTGTTGTATGAATGGGCCGGCTCGACCGGGGAAGTACCACGACCTCACAGAATACCGGCGTGAAGTAGAAGTTTAACTACTGCGTTTCGTCTGGTAAGTACAGGTAACCGGAAGCCCACACCTTTCTCAAAGGCCGGCAACGCAACTACTATGCCTCTGGTATTGCGGGTGTTCATGGGCGGCGGTAGTCACTTACCATCACGTGAGCCACCTGCTCGTTTGCCTCCCTTTTCTATAAAAAAATTCGTCATCACGCAAAAGTTTTCCCAGAACGAGATTTGAACTCGCAATCCATATTTTAGACAAGGCTATTGTGAGTTTTTACCGTTTCAAAATTAATGAACAGAAATATAGTTATACAAAAATTAGAATAAAACGAAAGTTAAAATTAAATCCTTTTAGGTTATTTCAAAAATCTATGTTTATTTTTAAATTTATCACTAATTGCTCCAGTTTTATTACAAAAGTAAACGCACGCTATTTCAAATTTATATTCACTCTTCTTGATCTGATTCTGTAAACATTGATATTTTCATAGGTAATTTTTCTCTGTTCCAATAACAAAAGATCAATGATTTTCTATCTTGTATTTTTAAAAATAAGATCGAGTTAAACCGCTGTGCGCAATTTTTACTAAGTCAATATTATAAGGCATATAGTCAAGGTAATGATCTAAATTTAAAAAAAACACGCCATTCCCATATAAAACAGTCTTTTTATCCAAGACAATGATATGAATCGGGCACAAGTTTTTTAAAAAAACATTCGTACGTAACTACTACAATGATGGCAAAATGACTTACATAATATGTGAAATTTAACATATACTACTAATAAGTTATGAAGCAGAGCTTTATCAAAGTTATCTAACTTTTTAGAAAAGCACGATTGCGATTCTGGAAAACTTTAGCTTTTAATAAACTTGTAACCTTTTCAATTCTTTTAAAAATAAAATATTGTTTTTGGCAGTGACGTCCTAAGTAGTATGAACGAAAATTCAAGAAAAATTCGCAAAAATACATTAATAAAGGATGTTAATATTTCGCATCATATCAATAAAAGGCGAGGAATAATTCATTCATAATTATTTTATTTACTTATTTATAATAATTGTAGATTTTTATAAACCTGTAATCTGTCTGTTTAACTAAATCTCTAGTCTATGACCGTCTTACTGGTCAAGCCAACATACAAATCTATAATAATATAATACAATAAACCAATACAGAAATAATACATAACTTAGTGGAACACACTCCTGCAATATTGAACTTAAGCCTACTGATTAAAATTCTACATATAAAATTAAGACACAAAATATCAGAAGACCATACTATACTATGATCCTTTATCCATACAAGCAACCATCTTCTATTTCTGAAAGATTCACTTTGACCTTGTACAAACTGTTTTGTACAAACTTGTACAAACACAGATATTGCACAAATTTGACCTTTATATATTTAAAAATTAATAAATATCTACACGCAATTCCCAATACTGGGGTAGACAGAGGTCTAGTCAAGACAATTAAGTCCCTTTGACCCACCTTCCACCGAAGATATTTTCGGAACAACGTGACAGGTTGTGAACCCGTCGCCGTCTTTATGTCCAAGCCAAGTATATATATATATATATATATATATATATATATATATATATATATATATATATATATATATATATATATATATATATATATATATATATATATATATATATATATTTATATATATATATATATATATATATATATATATATATATATATATATATATATATATATATATATATATATATATATATATATATATATATATATATATATATATATATATATATATATATATATATATATATATATGTATATATATATATATATATATATATATATATATATATATATGCTGTATCATAATCACTTTAATAATAAAGTGAACCTACTTTAAGGTTATGGGTATTCCCACACAACGGTTTTCCTACATCGCTTAACTAGAAGTTGTTAATTGCTTAGAAAACTTATCGATGCAACGACGGAAGAATTGAATCTGAGAAGGTCGTGTACTAAGCGAGCACCCTGATAACTAGGTCAGTATAGCTCCTTTTTATGCTTACCTTAGATTAAAAACAATTAAGAAAAATATGTTCTTTAAATTATTTACAATAAACTATGGATTTTATGTACTTTTTGCCAAAACGTACGAGCGCGTTTAGATGTCACGTCCACATCTCACGTAAAGGTCAGGTGATTTCCCTTCGGACTAATTATCGAAACCGGCGGTACCGAAAGTCCGTTTTTTGTTAAGTTGATTTTTTTGTTCAAGTGGTTTTAGCTGTAAATACATAAATTGTGTACTTATATAGATATCAGGCTTGACAAAAAACCTAACCTACATTCTATATAAAATATACACCTCCATTATATAGAAAGTAAGATAAGCATTATTTGGATCAGCATAAAGATTCAACACACAAAATGTATAATAAAACAACAACTAACCAGAGTTAAACAAAATAAAGAAGTCCTTAATACACAAATTATTAACAAAATTTATACTAACGTAATTATAAACTTATCTTAAGTGTAACCACAAAAAAATTTATGGTGCCTATTTCATAGCTGGGCCAATAAGCCTCTCGATTAGCTTATTGCCTTTAGAACTAAATCCATAGTTATCACGGATGTGAAATGAAAAAAAAACTAAAAATATGCTTATAAATAAACACAAAACATTATGTATTTTCTTGAAACTATATCATCCAGTGTCGCCTACCCTTATTATGATTATGATTATGAATACAATCTTTCTTTACGACAATCTCCGAGGACGAGGGGCTTATACTTTGTTTTTCATGGTGTTGCCGGCTTTCAGGTCTGGCCTAGTTCAATTCCCGGTTGGGTCAATGAATAAAATACTTGTTCTGGGGTTTGAGAGTATGTTGTTTAGGTTTCTAAAACACAAGTGCCTAAGCTGTATTATTTTTTATTCCTTATATCTTTACATATAATAGTCGGAGGGCATAATCGCTCAGCAGACGGATTGGTGATCACAATACTAGACACCTTGTATCTTAAACAACGTATAGTATCTTAAACTTAATATTGTATCTTAAACTTAAACAACGTATCCATCTGTCGATAGACTGCGACATTGTCAAGGCTATTCTTCCCTCCGGATCTCGAAAGTGAGCAGACGTGTGTCTTGTGTGTGTTTATAAGTTTTAAAAATTTTTGATAAGTTTTAAAATTTACAAAATTTACAACGTTAAACTCGTTCACATACCAGGACAATAGACATACAGAGTAGTGTCTCACCGGAGAGGTAAGCCACGCCTCTTTGCTCACTACTTAATTATTGCTATTGGCTTCACACTTCAAACGTTATTGACTCCTCCCACCGCTAACTATAACAAGCGCCTGTTCTTAAAACATAGCAATCCTGCAAGATATTATCGATAGATCCAAATAATCGGAAAGGCATTATGCTTCGCTCACCTAATAAGGCGGGATCGGACTCGGACGTCTCTAAGCCCCTGCCCTCTCTTATGACATCAAGACAGAAACGACGCCATGAGGATCTGTCCAGAGATGACTTTATCTCATTTAAAAATGATATTTTACAAATGTTGAAATCATGGAAATCCGATCACGACAGTAAATTTACGAAAATGGAAAATAGCCTGACTAACATACAGAAAATAAACACAGACATTGAAAAATCTCTCGAATTCATATCCTTACAGTATGAAGATATGCAGCAAAAAATTAATATTCTCGAAAAAAAATGTAAAGACAATCATCAGTACATATTATCCTTGGAAGAAAAGGTGGAGGAACTACAACGTAACTGTAGAAGAAATGGCATAGAAATACGCAATATTCCTTCAAAAGATTCAGATTTGATGCTGTTAATGACATGTCTGTCGAAAACCATTAATGTAGGACTACAGCCTGGTGATATAAAAGACATTTTCCGTGGCCCTGGTAAAAAGGTTCCAGCAAAACCATAGTTGTTGAATTAACCAATATCTCCCAAAAGCAGATGATATTAAACTCTGTGAAATCTTATAACAAGAATAATCCAAGTAAAAAGCTAAATTCGTCAAACTTTGGTATCAGTGACAGCACAATTATTGTATATGTATCCGAGTATCTAACCCCAACGATAAAGAGATTATATTACCTGACTCGCCAGCTTTCAAATGAAAAGCGTTTTAAATATTGCTGGACAGCAAATGGCAAAGTTTTTATACGAAAGACCGCGGGTTCACCTGCATTGTTAATAAAAATGAAAAACAAATAGAAGCCCTGAAGCATGAATGACTAGACACGGTCGAACATTATTATTCAGCACATAATTATTTTTATTTTTGTATGATAACATTAAGGATGCCTATGATTTTGTATTACTGTTTTATGTTTAATATTGTATACACTTACTAAATTCCATATAACACTTACTAAAAACACCTGCATTCTACAACTTCCCTATATGTATCTATTGTCTATAAATATAATAAGGAAACAAGTTTTTACAACACTTTTGAACTGCGCAAATTATCCCTTATCTCGTACACTTAATAAGCGGCTACAATGCTTTACATTTAACTCCAGTCTATATATATCTCTATACCCCCTTCTGACGTGTACTAAAAACAAACGCAATTATTTCATCATTAATAATTTGTTCGCACTTCTTTACAAAACCCGGTGTATTTATTTTCTGACCATACTCTTGCAAAATAAAAATGGCTAATCTACTTGATTCTTATATAGATAGTGTAGACAAATCTTTGATATGCGAGTCTTATTCCTGTATACCAGAACAGGCAACCCATTTTATAAGGAAATCGAATAATTTCGTCAAGATCTTTCGCCAAAACATAAGATCTATTAACTGCAATTTTCTCAGTTTGCAAGCTACCCTTGATCGTTTACCATTTGACTGTGAACTTATAATTCTAACCGAATGCTGGCTGCCTTGTTTCAGTAATCAAAATATTCCCATGTTACAAAATTTCAATATGCATAAGACTAGTAAACATATAAATCAAAGCGACGGTGTAGTCGTATACACAAATTCGAGTCTAGTTTCCACTGTCGAAGAGCTAAACTTAAATAATTCAGCCTCAGGACTAGCAGTTAGATTTAATTCTGACTTAACGGTTCTTTGTATTTATCGATCACCATCAATAAATAATATTACAGAATTTCTTTCAGCCTTAAATGACATAATTTCTCCGCTTTCAAAATTTAGTACAGTTATCTTATGTGGAGATATCAATATAGATATTAAGAGCTCCTCATTAGATTACCATAGTCATGAATACTTAAATTGTCTCGCATACCATAGTTTACTACCTGCGTATACCTTACCAACTAGAGGAACAAACTGCATTGATCATATTATGATACGGACAAAATGTACTGCTATAGCCTTAATTTTTGACACCACAGCTACTGATCATTACTCCACTTTAATAGCTATTAATGCTAAAAAACCTCGCAGAGTTGACTCTACTTTCATACAATATGACTTTACAAATCTTGACCTTTCAATTAAAAACCTTGACTTTACGTATGTACTTTCCGTGTCTGATCCCAACCTGGCGCTTGACACTCTTATAAATCTATTATCAAAACTATCTCTAAACACTCGAGTAGTAGAAAATTATCAAAAGAAATAAAATACTTAAGCCATGGATGTCTTCAGGCCTATTGAGATGCATAAGAAACAGAGACTCCCTACACAGAATATTAAAAAATCCAAATGACGTTAACCTTTCCACAATCTATAAAAGATATCGAAAATGTTAAAAGAAGCAAAAGGCTTTATGACATACAAGAAATTAAAAAAGCAGGGACGAACCCCAAAGCTCTCTGGGACACAATTAATAAAATAACTAACACATTCCATACAAAACATCCTGCTTATCGATTAATCTCTAATTCCATGACACCCACTGAGGCATGCAACAATGTTAATAAATTTTTTATCAATGTTGGGAAGGACCTTGCGGACACCATAACAAAAAATAATTTAATGTCTAAACATGCCTCTCCTCAATCCACATCAAAATATCCTCATTTGTTTTAGACAATACGAGTGCCGATGAGATAATTTTAGTTATAGTCACAAACGCATCTACTGGGTGGGATGGGATTCCTACCAGTATATTAAAAAGATATGCTTCAACCCTGGCACCGATATTAAGCCACATTTTAATCTCTGTTTTGACAAATCTGTCTTTCAAATTCTTTTAAAAGGCTATAATACATCCTATTTTCAAGGGTGGTGATGGGAATTCTGCCAATAGCTATCGCCCTGTTGCTGTGCTTAGTGCTTTATCCAAGATACTAGAGCGTTTAGTAAATAACAGACTAGTAAATTACCTTGAACACTTTCAAATTATTTCACTCCAACAATTTGGCTTTCAAAA
Organism: Sericinus montela; assembly: GCA_029286605.1. Classification (NCBI taxonomy): domain Eukaryota; kingdom Metazoa; phylum Arthropoda; class Insecta; order Lepidoptera; family Papilionidae; genus Sericinus; species Sericinus montela. The sequence goes on from JAGSMR010000296.1 coordinate 61,141, forward strand.
GAAAAATCTACATCTGATGCTGTTCAGGAACTGACAAATTATATTGTTGATAACTTAAATTACCAAAAAAAGTCCTTACAATATTTTTAGACCTTGCCAAAGCGTTTGACACGATTCCCACTTCCACATTGTTGCATAAATTAGAAAATGTCGGTGTCAGGGGTGCACAAATTGCCTTTTTCGAAGTTACTTCAGCGATCGGTCTCAAATGGTTAAAATAGATACCACCATCGGTGAGGCACTCCCCTATTTGTTACGGTGTTCCCCAGGGTAGTATTTTGGGGCCTACTCTCTTTCTAATATTTATTAATGACCTTTGTAATCTCCAAATTCCCACAGCAAGAATCGTTTCTTTTGCAGATGACACGGCACTTACATTTTACGGAGATTCTTGGTCAGAAGTTGAAAAAACATGCTCAAGTTGGTTTAAGTTCAGTTCATAGTTGGCTTCTATCCCATATTCTTACACTCAACACCTCAAAACTAAATACATCACCTATTCTATAAACTCACACTCCCAGCCCAAGTCTCCCATATCCTTAATAGCCCACTCATATCCCCCTACAATCAACTCCTTGTCCGTGTCCACAAATAAGTGCCACAGAAAATATTAAGTACCTTGGTGTAATTCTAGATAAGTATCTTAACTTTAAATCACATTAATCTTCTTACCGGTAGGGTCCGTAAGTTAAAAAATAAAAAATATATCTTCACGCAATTCCCAATACAGGGGTAGACAGAGGTCAAGTCTAGACAATTAAGTCCCTTTGACCCACCTTCCACCGAAGATATTTTCGGGACAACGTGACAGGTGGTGAGCCCGTCGCCGCCTTTATGAACGATGAAATTCATACATAAGTTTTTGAAAAACTCATTGGTACTGCCACCTGGGGATCGAACTCGGATCTCTCGACTCGAAATTCCGACCACCCAACAACTCGGCTATCGTGACTTATCCGTCCGTAAGTATCGTCCGTAAGTTGATATATATATTTAAAATTCTTCGACAAGTAACAAACCCTTTTGTAACACGTAACACATACTTTGCGCTTTGTCAATCTATAGTGACATATTATATATCTTGCTGGGGTGGAGCTGCAAAAACAACGCTAAAGCCACTAAAAATTGCGCAAAAGGCATTCTTGAAGATCGCAACATTTAAACCCATCTTATATTCCACTACACTGCTTTACAAAAACTGTAATGTCCTTAGTGTAAGACAGCTCTAAATTCTGTACACTATATTATCACAACACCGTAAGACTTCTTACATGGAGGTAAATAAACGATGCAAAGACAAGATCTGTTCACTACCAAAAACTAACTTCTCTTTTACCCAAAGATTCTTCTGTTACCTTGGTCCTCTTTTATATGTATAATAAAATGAATTTTAATTTGCCTATTTACAACATGTCGCATTTCAATTGTAAAACTTCCGTCCGCTTGTTTCTTTTAAATAAAACCTACGATTAGACAGAAAAGTTCCTATTGACATCTTGAACACAACACACACACACACACACACACACACACACACACACACACACACACACACACACACACACACATGTATTATAATAATATATATATATATATATATATATATATATATATATATATATATATATATATATATATATATATATATATATATATATATATATATATATATATATATATATATATATATATATATATATATATATATATATATATATATATATATATATATATATATATATATATATATATATATATATATGTATATATATATATATATATATATATATATATATATATATATATATATATATATATATATATATATATATATATATATATATATATATATATATATATATATATATATGTATATATATATATATATATATATATATATATATATATATATATATATATATATATATATATATATATATATATATATATATATATATATATATATATATATATATATATATATATATATATATATATATATATATATATATATATATATATATATATATATATATATATATATATATATATATATATATATATATATATATATATATATATATATTTATAATAATACATGCATCACAGAGTTCCAACTGGTCTGTTTTCATAAAATTAAATGACTTTCTGAAATATGGATAACGTTTTGACAAATGAAAATTCCGTACTGTTAGTAAAATGAATAATCGACTTTCACGCGACTAGCACTTTTACGGTATCTGATTAATCCTTCATGATTAAGTCTTAATATCGAACTTATGTCCAGATTCTCTTCAATGTAGTGCACTCTTTGACTGACCGAAAATAGGAAATTGGAAAGGTACAGATGTCAGAGATTCCTGTTAAAGATTTCAAGACTTTTTGATTTTTGGGATAGCCTTCCTACGAATTATGTTATATTCACCTACACAGACGTTAGTTATTATTTAACGAAAAAGAGAACTTAATTTTCCGAAAAAGGGAATCTAGAAATTTTTACGTTATTTTCTCTACGAAACTGTTCGAAAAGTGATAAAAAGTTAATTTTTATTAGTTAAAACTAGGATATACTTAATTATAGCCTCATATTGTATAATTATAATTGATTCATAGATTATAAGTAATTTTATATGTATTAGAGATAATTGATGTTCGCTTTAACATATTATGTGGCTATTAATAACAAAATATTGACGTTATTGTGCTCATGCTTCGAACCGCCAATTCATTTGAAACTAATAACAATCAAATTGCCTCTAAATAAATTTTACGGCCATTGTTTTGCAATATCATTATTATCTTGCAATAAACAGGGTTTTTAAATACATCAGAGAATCGGTTTCGAATATAATGGAATCTTCATATAATTAATTTCGAATGTTTGGTATGAGCAAATAATATACAATTTTCTTATCTTTACGCATATTTCCACTACTGGGTTAAATAGAGGTCCTTTCGACCTACTTTTCAATAAAGCCTATTCGGAACAACGACATAGATGGTGAGCCTATCGCTGTCTTTATGTACCAAGCTAACTGTACTGTTTACATACTGATATATTTCCATAACTAATTATTGGTATAAAAAAACATATAAACATCCATTAACTCGGGTGCAAAAATGTATATTTATGATTTAAATATTTCCCCCAGCGGGAGTGGCACTGACTAATAACTAGGATATTGGGTCGTCAAACACGTTTTCATTAAATACTCATAGAAACTTATATACATATATCTCGTATTTTCCCATACTGGGGTAGATAAAGGTCTAGACATTGAAGTCCTTTCGACCCAATTTTTACTGAGGCTTATTGGGGACATGACAGGTAGTAAGCTTATTCTCATCTAATTGTCCAAACTAACGGTATAATATAATTCATTCATATATTTACTTAGATAAATTTTCATACAAATATTTATATTAATCATATAAACTTTTGTCCCTAGCGGTATTCGAACCCTCAAACTATAACTCCAAAAACGGCGTAACTACCAATTCTGCGGTCGATTATACTTAAGCGATAAAAGAAGAAACTAGAAACTGCATCCTTACATAAATGCTGCCGCCCCTGCGGCTCTCTCGCGGTTTTGTAGTTAACGCGAAACCCCAGTTATTGTTTCTAAAATAATGCTAGCCTTTAGTTACCACTTTCATAACATCAGCTACCGCTCAGAAAGTCCCGTCACCGGTCCAGACGTCGTTTCAGATGTCTGTCCGTTTGTTCCGGCTACTCGGTGTGGAGACGGCTAGACCGATTTCCAACGGGATATACACTGGCAGAAAGCTGATTTTTGTGGCGTAACGTGGCTAGTAGGCGATTTTTTTTATTTTAGAAACATATTCATATATCACGTATTTTCCCACACTGGGGTAGATAAAGACATTGAAGTCCTTTCGACCTACTTTTCAATGAAGCCTATTCGGAACAACGACATAGATGGTGAGCCTATCGCTGTCTTTATGTACCAAGCTAACGGTACTGTTTACATACTTATATATTTCCATAACTAACTATTGGTATAAAAACATATAAACATCCATTAACTCGGGTGCAAAATGTATATTTATGATTTAAATATTTCCCCAGCCGGGAGTGGAACCCGCAATCCGTAGCTTTTTAGGTAGAGTATATATCTGTAGATATTGGGTCGTCAAACACGTTTTCATTAAATACTCATAGAAACTTATATTCATATATCACGTATTTTTCCACACTGGGGTAGATAAAGACATTGAAGTCCTTTCGACCTACTTTTCAATGAAGCCTATTCGGAACAACGACATAGATGGTGAGCCTATCGCTGTCTTTATGTACCAAGCTAACGGTACTGTTTACATACTTATATATTTCCATAACTAACTATTGGTATCCCCTGCGGCTCTCTCGCGGTTTTGTAGTTAACGCGAAACCCCAGTTATTGTTTCTAAAATAATGCTAGCCTTTAGTTACCACTTTCATAACATCAGCTACCGCTCAGAAAGTCCCGTCACCGGTCCAGACGTCGTTTCAGATGTCTGTCCGTTTGTTCCGGCTACTCGGTGTGGAGACGGCTAGACCGATTTCCAACGGGATATACACTGGCAGAAAGCTGATTTTTGTGGCGTAACGTGGCTAGTAGGCGATTTTTTTTATTTTAGAAACATATTCATATATCACGTATTTTCCCACACTGGGGTAGATAAAGACATTGAAGTCCTTTCGACCTACTTTTCAATGAAGCCTATTCGGAACAACGACATAGATGGTGAGCCTATCGCTGTCTTTATGTACCAAGCTAACGGTACTGTTTACATACTTATATATTTCCATAACTAACTATTGGTATAAAAACATATAAACATCCATTAACTCGGGTGCAAAAAT